>CM042149.1:121796938-121826938 GCA_023376005.1 Doryteuthis pealeii
GCTCAGCTCTAATATTGAAACACTTTATTCACAAATGTTGCAAACAATATACACACATATATATATATATATATATTTAAATAACACACACACACACACATACACACATGCACATGCGTGCACACACACACACACACACACAAACACACATACATATATATATATGTATCTATACACATATACTTATGAAGATTATCAATAATGGTTTATGTTTTTTTAGGATTTGAACCACACATGAGAAATGAAAATAATTACAAAAGAATGTTGTCTTTTTTAACGAAATATAATCGAGAGAACATCTTTACCTAGATATAACTTTACAAACACACACACACATACACACAAACACACACACACATACACACAAATAGAAACACACACACACATACACACATGTACATACATATGTGTGTATAAATAAACACACATATATAGAGACAGAGAGACAGGGAGAGAGAGAGGGAGGAAGGGAGAGATAGACAGAGACAGACATAGAGAGATAGATAGAGACAGAGAGGGACAGTCAGACAAAGACAGATACAGACTCACACAGAGATTGACAAAGAATGTGAGAGATAACAGGAAATAGGAAGGTAGGGGTGTTTAAAATCGAAATAAATAAAAAATTAATGCTTACCAAACAACCAATGAATAAAACCACCCGGTCGGCCAAATCCTATAGCGTTACTAATAGTTTCACGGTTATTAAGTTTTAAAAAGTGATGTTAACCACAAACTAGATATTACGGCACCCCAGTGTAGTATAAAATGTATTATTTTTCGATAAAACGCTGGATTTGGCTAGTATTCATTGATAGGGAAGATAAAAAAAGATGGAATTATTAAACTTTGCCAGAAGTCACAATTGTTTTATGATGGGGTGTATAGATTAAGAGAAAGTGTAAACAGCGTATTCACCATGATAATTATCAGTTTCTCTGGTGCCAAACTCTCGAATCTTATATATATATATATATATATATATATATATATATATATATATATATATATATATATGTGTGTGTGTGTGTGTGTGTGCATAAAAGAAGGTTTTTGGTATGTACGTGTCGACCTACAACTCAAAAAAGAGGAGTGACTCAGATTTGAAATCTTGCATATAGATTAAAATACTTTTAACTAAGACACACGCCAAATTGGGTTATTAGTTTTTACTAATTAAGGGATATAATTAATTAATTAAGCCAACATCACCCAATTCGCGAAACTGTCCGTATACTAGCACCTGCTGATTGTAAAATATTGTCCCCTGCCTGACTTTTTGTTACTGCGATACCAGCAGTGAAGTTTAATTTTAGTGATTAAACTTTGCAGTCTAAGCTGTTTTGCTCGGAATTTATCGCCTATTCTGGATCCAATCTTTAAAGAATTCATATGGCTGGAAAGAAAAGAAAATAATCTTTCTAAATATGTAATTTGTATGTGTTTTTATCGATTGAATTATTTTTACAGCGAAGTACATAACAATAATAAACGAAAACATTTGATTTAACGATTAATAATAACCCAACTGTTTTTTTTAACTAGAAAAAGTACCTGGTATTTAATCAGTATTTTTTCTCGTATGTACAAAAGAGTTTTAGAAAAAAAAAGCCTTTTTACAAAAATCTAGACATGAGTTAAAAAATACGAGGTAGTAAATTATAACTTATTTGAAGAAACTTAACTTACATTTCGTAAATAAGTAAACAAACACTGTTTATTTACTATGTACGAAATTCTTTACTGTTTGTCAAACACTAAAAGAATAAAGAAATATCTAAATGAATACATACATATAGTTGTCGAAAGTTTATTTATCTTTATTTTTTTTTAGTAACACTTAGCTTAACATTTAAATGTGAAATACAATGTACTGTAATTGTTACAATGTTTTAATGCTGAACAAACATCTCTCTATATAAAAGTTGTTTTTTTAAAACAATAACAAGTAAATGTATAACAATAATAACAAAATTTTAAAAGTAAAAATACGAGGTAATTGAATAACTTATATGAAGTTTAGTGTTTAAACACTCCACAAACATAAAATAAACATGATTCAAATGTATGTAACTTGAATAAAAAAAATGTGTTATTTAATAAAGAATATAATTCTAATAATAAATAAATAGTCAGATTTTTTTTTAAATTGAGTCATCACTTCCCTTTTTCTTTCTTTTTTTCTTTTCTACTAAATAAGATAAATGTCGTTCGACAAATATTAGGTACCACCAATTTCCTTTGAATACCCTCCTATATCTAACACAATGGAAGTTGCATAAAAATTAATATTATTTTGAAAAAAACATTCCATTCGAAAGAAAAACAAGTTACGACAAGAGGATTTTTACAAATTCTATGAAAAATCAATTAATGGTCCGATTTTCACGAAAATGTCCATAACTGTTTACCTTTGGATGTAAATATGTCTGAAAACACTCTCTGGTGTTCCTAAATTTTTTTAGTCCGGTCAAGCACCGTGCACTTTAGCTAGTATATATATATTATATATATATATATATATATATATATATGAAATTTAACATTTTGAAAAAACATATGATGTTTGTTATGTGATTGCTGACAGACCTGTTTCGACCAAATCGATAAGTTGGTCTTCATCAAAGAGCGACATAGACGAGAAGAAAGATATCCGTTAAAAGACTGTTTACAAAACGAACGCTGAAATCAACCGCTGAAATTTTGAAAAATGCATGTTCTGTTTTAAAATAAAATAAATGTTATTTTTAATTTTAAAATCAGAAGCATTATAGTTCATAGTAAAACTCAAAAGAGTTTATTGTAAAAATTGTAAAAATATATAAAAAAAATGTAAAGTGGGTATCAAAATAGTATAGTATATATTTCAGCTGTTAAAATATATATACAAGTCCACATTGTAATTTGAAGAAGATGTTAGGGTTCCAAAATTTACTTGTGGTGTTGAAAAGTCCGTAGAGTTGTAGATGAAGTCTTCAAGGTGTAATATTTATAGATGAAAGTCTTCAAGGTGTAAAATTCCAGATTATCGACTTATCGATTTGGTCGAAACAGCCTGTCAGCAATCACATAACAAACATCATATGTTTTTTCAAAATGTTAAATTTCATACTGTCGGATTAATTTCCATCTATTTTTCATATATATATATATATATATATATATATATATATATATATATATACAAGGTGTGTCAAAAAGTATCACGTCTCCTCAGTGTGGCTAGATTTTGCAACTAATTCTAGCCGGGAGCGAATTCTTTAACCCCTCGCAACTACTAGTGAGGAGAAGAAATTTAACTGATAAATATATACATAGGTATGTAAGTTGAAAATGGAAATGAATCCGACAATATGTTGAAAGGATAAATACATAAAGGAAAGAAAGTTTTAAAAGGATAAAATTGATTTAATTTGAGTTACCAACACCTGTTTTGGCCAGTTGTTTGTTTATGTACACATGTACTTCATTTATTATTATTTTAAATATAATAGGAAATAATAATAAGAGAAAATTATAAAATATTTAAGCATACAAAGACAAAAACGGCCTTCATTTGGGTAAAATGTTGATATTTAAAGTTAATATACATAGGTATATATATTATCTTAATCGGTAGAGCGTTCGGCTAGAAAAAACTGGGTTCCTAGTTCGATACCATTCCTCGCCAACTAAGCGTATGAGTAGCACAGGGATATGTGCGGTAAAGTAAGGAGCTGATGGTAGGTGTGGCGCTCCACCTCAGACGCCAAAACAATCTCCTTGCTTATATATATTACGGTCACTAGAGAGCTCAGAGTTCATGAATTTCAAAAATAAGGAGACATCTCCACACTCGACGGCAAGCCTCTTAAACCAGTAGAACAATTCACATACCTAGGTGGTAATATCTCCTCCACAGAGAGCGATGTTAATACACGAATAGCAAAGGCATGGGCGGCCACAAATAGATTATCAGTCATATGGAGGTCCGATCTCCCTGGCAAGCTGAAGCGACAGTTCTTCCAGGCTTGGTTGTGTCGGTGCTGCTGTATGGCTGCACACCGGGACCCTGACAAAGCGTCTTGAGAATAAGCTAGATGGAGCTGCACAAGAATGCTGCGAGCAGTCTTGAATAAGTCGTGGAAACAGCACCCCACAAGGAAACAGCTATACGGTCACCTGCCCCCCATCTCACAAACTATCCGAGTGAGACGGACAAGGCATGCAGGACACTGCTGGAGAAGCAGGGATGAACTCATAAGCGACGTTCTCCTGTGGAAGCCAACACATGGACATGCAAGTGTGGGGCGCCCAGCAAGGACATACATTGACCAGTTATGTGAAGATGCTGGCTGCTCCGCAGAGGAGCTTCCAGGTGTAATGAATGATAGGGAGGGTTGGCGAAGGATTGTCATGGATGCCCGTGCGGCGTGCGCGACATGATGATGATGATGAGAGAGCTCAAATCCGCAAGAAACAAAGAGTCTTGCTTACGCTAGAAGTGCACAGTTTTGTCAGGTTTAGTTGTTAGGTTTGTTCTCACTTAAATAGCTGATGATTTTTAGATGAACTTGATAAACAGGGCATTACAGGAGGCGTTCAAGAAACATCATTTTATCTGATCTGGGACTGACACAAAGACACAGTAATGGGTCGTCCAGTAAAAATTGACCTCTTTTCGCGGTGGAAATCGGTCGAGTAATCTGTTTCATGATCTTCGCCATAGATAGATTAAACTAAGTGAAAGCTAACCCCAGCCCCATACCTATCCACTTATGATTTAATCTACCGGTCAGCAGGCCAACAGGGCTAGACAATTAATTCTTGGCCACGATGTCTCTCGCATTCACTGAAATACTCTACTTATAATGAAATTGTAATTATCAATTCGTTAAATTTTTTTTGAAAGTTTCTACGTAAGATTTAATGAAAGAATATTTCTACGTAAGATCTGATGAGAAGAAAAAAAATGGTTTCACAATAAATACATGGGGTATTTTAAAAAAATAAGGAGGAAAGAAAAATGTGGGAGTTCTAGACTGAAAATTTATAGATGACGAGGTTGTTTAGACAGATTGCAGAAGATAGTATAGTAAATATTCTAATAAAATTAGTAAAAAAAAACTTGTTTAATATTAAATGATATTAGTACTTAAAAAAAAAAGATTCAAATCACAACGAACGAATAAATGTGTTGTTGGCAAAAAAAGAATGGGGCTGTTTATTAACATAAGCTAAATATCTGCAAACACTCTACGAATAATAATATTGAAAAGGCAGTTTTATATTTAAAATGACAAACTAGCCATAATACTATAAAATATATTGTGTAGGTGTTGCTTAAACATGATAAACACTAGAAGCCAAAAATTAAAATCGAAAAAAAAAAATAATAATAATAAGACATTATCGGATGAGAGGGTCGTGCAATGTAGAATAAAAGTTGGTCTTGCTACATTTTCCAGAAATAAACACACATGTCAAATTTAAGAGATTAGAACAACTGGAAATATTTACGTATTTATCAAGGTTCTGTTGAAACGAGCACGGGTCACTTACCAGGAGAATATTGACTCCAATTCTACAATCTGCAGTAGCCAGAAAGACGTTTTGGAGCACTCTGTCACGGGGATCGCCATTTTGTAGTTTTGCTAAGTGCTCCAAAACGTCTTTCTGGCTACTGCAGATTGTAGAATTGGAGTCAATATTCTCCTGGTAAGTGACCCGTGCTCGTTTCAACAGAACCTTGATAAATACGTAAATATTTCCAGTTGTTCTAATCTCTTAAATTTGACATGTGTGTTTATTTCTGGAAAATGTAGCAAGACCAACTTTTATTCTACATTGCACGACCCTCTCATCCGATAATGTCTTATTATTATTATTTTTTTTTTTCGATTTTAATTTTTGGCTTCTAGTGTTTATCATGTTTAAGCAACACCTACACAATATTTTTTATAGTATTATGGCTAGTTTGTCATTTTAAATATAAAACTGCCTTTTCAATATTATTATTCGTAGAGTGTTTGCAGATATTTAGCTTATGTTAATAAACAGCCCCATTCTTTTTGCCAACAACACATTTATTCGTTCGTTGTGATTTGAATCTTTTTTTTTTAAGTACTAATATCATTTAATATTAAACAAGTTTTTTTTTACTAATTTTATTAGAATATTTACTATACTAATCTTCTGCAATCTGTCTAAACAACCTCGTCATCTATAAATTTTCAGTCTAGAACTCCCACATTTTTCTTTCCTCCTTATTTTTTTAAAAATACCCCCATGTATTTATTGTGAAACCATTTTTTTTTCTTTCTCATCAGATCTTACGTAGAAATATTCTTTCATTAAATCTTACGTAGAAACTTTCAAAAAAAATTTAACGAATTGATAATTACAATTTCATTATAAGTAGAGTATTTCAGTGAATGCGAGAGACATCGGTGGCCAAGAATTAATTGTCTAGCCCTGTTGGCCTGCTGACCGGTAGATTAAAATCATAAGTGGATAGGTATGGGGCTGGGGTTAGCTTTCACTTAGTTTAATCTATCTATGGCGAAGATCATGAAACAGATTACTCGACCGATTTCCACCGCGAAAAGAGGTCAATTTTTACTGGACGACCCATTACTGTGTCTTTGTGTCAGTCCCAGATCAGATAAAATGATGTTTCTTGAACGCCTCCTGTAATGCCCTGTTTATCAAGTTCATCTAAAAAATCATCAGCTATTTAAGTGAGAACCAAACCTAACAACTAAACCTGACAAAACTGTGCACTTCTAGCGTAAGCAAGACTCTTTGTTTCTTGCGGATTTGAGCTCTCTCATCATCATCATCATGTCGCGCACGCCGCACGGGCATCCATGACAATCCTTCGCCAACCCTCCCTATCATTCATTACACCTGGAAGCTCCTCTGCGGAGCAGCCAGCATCTTCACATAACTGGTCAATGTATGTCCTTGCTGGGCGCCCCACACTTGCATGTCCATGTGTTGGCTTCCACAGGAGAACGTCGCTTATGAGTTCATCCCTGCTTCTCCAGCAGTGTCCTGCATGCCTTGTCCGTCTCACTCGGATAGTTTGTGAGATGGGGGGCAGGTGACCGTATAGCTGTTTCCTTGTGGGGTGCTGTTTCCACGACTTATTCAAGACTGCTCGCAGCATTCTTGTGCAGCTCCCATCTAGCTTATTCTCAAGACGCTTTGTCAGGGTCCCGGTGGTGCAGCCATACAGCAGCACCGACACAACCACAGCCTGGAAGAACTGTCGCTTCAGCTTGCCAGGGAGATCGGACCTCCATATGACTGATAATCTATTTGTGGCCGCCCATGCCTTTGCTATTCGTGTATTAACATCGCTCTCTGTGGAGGAGATATTACCACCTAGGTATGTGAATTGTTCTACTGGTTTAAGAGGCTTGCCGTCGAGTGTGGAGATGTCTCCTTTATTTTTGAAATTCATGAACTCTGAGCTCTCTAGTGACCGTAATATATATAAGCAAGGAGATTGTTTTGGCGTCTGAGGTGGAGCGCCACACCTACCATCAGCTCCTTACTTTACCGCACATATCCCTGTGCTACTCATACGCTTAGTTGGCGAGGAATGGTATCGAACTAGGAACCCAGTTGTTTCTAGCCGAACGCTCTACCGATTAAGATAATATATATACCTATGTATATTAACTTTAAATATCAAACATTTTACCCAAATGAAGGCCGTTTTTGTCTTTGTATGCTTAAATATTTTATAATTTTCTCTTATTATTATTTCCTATTATATTTAAAATAATAATAAATGAAGTACATGTGTACATAAACAAACAACTGGCCAAAACAGGTGTTGGTAACTCAAATTAAATCAATTTTATCCTTTTAAAACTTTCTTTCCTTTATGTATTTATCCTTTCAACATATTGTCGGATTCATTTCCATTTTCAACTTACATACCTATGTATATATTTATCAGTTAAATTTCTTCTCCTCACTAGTAGTTGCGAGGGTTAAAGAATTCGCTCCCGGCTAGAATTAGTTGCAAAATCTAGCCACACTGAGGAGACGTGATACTTTTTGACACACCTTGTATATATATATATATATTATATATATATATATATATATATATATATGAAAAATAGATGGAAATTAATCCGACAGTATGAAATTTAACATTTTGAAAAAACATATGATTTGTTATGTGATTGCTGACAGGCCTGTTTCGACCAAATCGATAAGTCGATAATCTGGAATTTTACACCTTGAAGACTTTCATCTATAAATATTACACCTTGAAGACTTTCATCTACAACTCTACGGACTTTTCAACACCACAAGTAAATTTTGGAACCCTAACATCTTTCTTCAAATTACAATGTGGACTTGTATATATATTTTTAACAGCTGAAATATATACTATACTATTTTGATACCCACTTTACATTTTTTTATATATTTTTACAATTTTTACAATAAACTCTTTTGAGTTTTACTATGAACTATAATGCTTCTGATTTTTAAAAATTAAAAATAACATTTATTTTATTTTAAAACAGAACATGCATTTTTCAAAATTTCAGCGGTTGATTTCAGCGTTCGTTTTGTAAACAGTCTTTTTAACGGATATCTTTCTTCTCGTCTATGTCGCTCTTTGATGAAGACCAACTTATCGATTTGGTCGAAACAGGTCTGTCAGCAATCACATAACAAACATCATATGTTTTTTCAAAATGTTAAATTTCATATATATATATATATATATATATATATATATATATATATATACTAGCTAAAGTGCACGGTGCTTGACCGGACTAAAAAAATTTAGGAACACCAGAGAGTGTTTTCAGACATATTTACATCCAAAGGTAAACAGTTATGGACATTTTCGTGAAAATCGGACCATTAATTGATTTTTCATAGAATTTGTAAAAAAATCCTCTTGTCGTAACTTGTTTTTTCTTTCGAATGGAATGTTTTTTTCAAAATAATATTAATTTTTATGCAACTTCCATTGTGTTAGATATAGGAGGGTATTCAAAGGGAAAATTGGTGGTACCTAATATTTGTCGAACGACCATTTATCTTATTTAGTAGAAAAGAAAAAAAAGAAAGAAAAAAGGGAAGTGATGACTCAATTTAAAAAAAAATCTGACTATTTATTTATTATTAGAATTATATTCTTTATTAAATAACACATTTTTTTTATTCAAGTTACATACATTTGAATCATGTTTATTTTATGTTTGTGTAGTGTTTAAACACTAAACTTCATATAAGTTATTCAATTACCTCGTATTTTTACTTTTAAAATTTGTTATTATTGTTATACATTTACTTGTTATTGTTTTAAAAAAACAACTTTTATATAGAGAGATGTTTGTTCAGCATTAAAACATTGTAACAATTACAGTACATTGTATTTCACATTTAAATGTTAAGCTAAGTGTTACTAAAAAAAAATAAAGATAAATAAACTTTCGACAACTATATGTATGTATTCATTTAGATATTTCTTTATTCTTTTAGTGTTTGACAAACAGTAAAAGAATTTCGTACATAAGTAAATAAACAGTGTTTGTTTACTTATTTACGAAATGTAAGTTAAGTTTCTTCAAATAAGTTATAATTTAACTACCTCGTATTTTTTAACTCATGTCTAGATTTTTGTAAAAAGGCTTTTTTTTTCTAAAACTCTTTTGTACATACGAGAAAAAATACTGATTAAATACCAGGTACTTTTTCTAGTTAAAAAAAACAGTTGGGTTATTATTAATCGTTAAATCAAATGTTTTCGTTTATTATTGTTATGTACTTCGCTGTAAAAATAATTCAATCGATAAAAACACATACAAATTACATATTTAGAAAGATTATTTTCTTTTCTTTCCAGCCATATGAATTCTTTAAAGATTGGATCCAGAATAGGCGATAAATTCCGAGCAAAACAGCTTAGACTGCAAAGTTTAATCACTAAAATTAAACTTCACTGCTGGTATCGCAGTAACAAAAAGTCAGGCAGGGGACAATATTTTACAATCAGCAGGTGCTAGTATACGGACAGTTTCGAATTGGGTGATGTTGGCTTAATTAATTAATTATATCCCTTAATTAGTAAAAACTAATAACCCAATTTGGCGTGTGTCTTAGTTAAAAGTATTTAATCTATATGCAAGATTTCAAATCTGAGTCATCCTCTTTTTGAGTTGTAGGTCGACACGTACATACCCAAAACCTTCTTTTAGCACACACACACACACACACACATATATATATATATATATATATATATATATATATATAATATATATATATATATATAAGATTCGAGAGTTTGGCACCAGAGAAACTGATAATTATCATGGTGAATACGCTGTTTACACTTTCTCTTAATCTATACACCCCATCAAACAATTGTGACTTCTGGCAAAGTTTAATAATTCCATCTTTTTTTATCTTCCCTATCAATGAATACTAGCCAAATCCAGCGTTTTATCGAAAAAAATACATTTTATACTACACTGGGGTGCCGTAATATCTAGTTGTGGTTAACATCACTTTTTAAAACTTAATAACCGTGAAACTATTAGTAACGCTATAGGATTTGGCCGACCGGGTGGTTTTATTCATTGGTTGTTTGGTAAGCATTAATTTTTTATTTATTTCGATTTTAAACACCCCTACCTTCCTATTCCCTGTTATCTCTCACATTCTTTGTCAATCTCTGTGTGAGTCTGTATCTGTCTTTGTCTGACTGTCCCTCTCTGTCTCTATCTATCTCTCTATGTCTGTCTCTGTCTATCTCTCCCTCTCCTCTCTCTCTCTCTCTCTCTCTCTCTGTCTCTCTGTCTCTATATATGTGTGTGTTTATTTATACACACATATATATGTACGTGTGTGTATGTGTTTGTGTGTATGTGTGTGTGTGTGTGTTTGTGTGTATGTGTGTGTGTTTGTAAAGTTATATCTAGGTAAAAGATGTTCTCTCGATTATATTTCGTTAAAAAAGACAACATTCTTTGTAATTATTTTCATTTCTCATGTGTGGTTCAAATCCTAAAAAAACATAAACCATTATGATAATCTTCATAAGTATATGTGTATAGATACATATATATATATATATATATATATATATATGTATGTGTGTGTGTGTGTGTGTGTGCACGCATGTGCATGTGTGTATGTGTGTGTGTGTGTGTTATTTAATATATATATGTGTGTGTATATTGTTTGCAACATTTGTGAATAAAGTGTTTCAATATTAGAGCTGAGCATAGATATGAGAGATTTATATTTGCCAGCTCTACTATTGAGTTATACTAGCGTAGAATATTGTCTACTGTGTTAGCTGAAGATTATGAAAGATAAGAATTTGGCGGATGAGCAACACGAGATAATCACGATTACACTTTTGCATTTAATATTGGATGATTTGGGCGGTCTCATTTTTAACCGGAGGGTATTGCTAGATGATAACGGTAGTACAATTAATGAACACGAGTATTAATTATTAAAGTTTATTAAATGAATTTTAATATTATCCCCTTTGTTATCCTACATGTTTCATAGTAAACATATGCCTTTCCATTTTGCTGGAAATAGCCATTTTGGTGCTAAATTGACATTTGACCTCTTATAGTGATCTGAGAGGTCAGTACCACCTATTGCCTATTCACACTTGTATCAACTTACTTTTATAAAGTAATTTTCAGCCTGAGGGTCCAAAGGGTGAGCTTCCTTAAAGACATTTACAGCCGAGTAATTGCTGCCTCTACACGAGCAGGTCGGCGGATCAGTAGTGATCTTGTTGTAATACGGGTCAATGATTGCATTGGAACTTCTATCTAAAAACAGAAGAAGGATATTAATTAATATTTAAAATTGTGGTCGAGTAGAGGTAGAACTCTGAATTCAAAACTGTTAAACTCCGAATAAGAAACTGATCTTGTATAGCATCCTTCTCTATATGTTGTTCTTGTGTCTGTTTGCGTTTGTGTGTGTTTGTGTGTGTGTGTGTATATATATATAATGTTGCCTTAATATGTTATATATATATATATGAGCACATATTTTAAAGTTGAATATATATATATATATATAATATATATATATATATATATATATATATACCTTGTTTTCATACGAATTAATAGCGCATCAAATATATATATTAATATATATATATATATATATATATATATATACACATACACACACACGCACACACACACACACACATATATATAGTGTGTGTGTGTGTGTGTGTGTGTGTAAAGGCGTGTCATAAAAGTGGTGAGTTCGAAAGCTGTATTTACCAAAATAGAAATGAACAATGAATAGAACATTTAATTTTTCAGAATACAAAGTGGTGTCACAAAGTACAAAAAATTTCGATACATTTTTTGAGACACGTTTATACTATATATATATATATATATATATATTATATATATATATATATATGTGTGTGTTGTTCATATTCCACTATTATTTAACATTTCTCATTGTCTTGTAGGCTTGAAGACCTCATGTCTACTGAAGTGATTCACCCAGAAAATAAAGGTCGCTGTGGTAACAGCGGTTCCAGTGTGAGTTCAGGTAGCCAAAAAAGGTCAACACTCACGACATGGAGATGAGAGATATTTGAATAACTGTGTGTCTCAATGACTTTCTTATCAAACAACTGAAAAGGTTTTCAGGGTTTTTTTTTTTTAGTTTCTGGTCAAAATAAAATTATAACCGGATGTCAGTTTGTTAAGGTCTTCTTTCTATGAAGGTTACATATTGCTCTGTATATAATTCAATTTATTGGTTATTATACATTGAGCTATTTTTAGGGATTTATAAAAATCCGTGTATGAGTATATATGTTTCCACCTTACAAGAGCATACATTGTGGTTGTACAGTGAGAAACAGACGAATTATATTAATTAATAGTTAAAAATCTCATCCCTGCCTCACTTTCTGGTCCCATAACCCGGTCGTGGTGTGTATCAGAGGGGCTAGTTAGATACATATTTTGGACCGAGCACTATTTTTTAGATATGCTGAGATGGAGGCTCGTGATGTAATGGTTAGAGTCGTAGGAAATAGACTTGTCGACACGAGTTCTAATCCTGGACGAGAATATTTGCATTTCACATCGTGCTAATACCCTTGGAAAAGGTATGTGTCCAAGTATTCTCCTTCCAGCTAAGGGTAAATAATAGGGCTGATTGGGTTCTTTAACTTTAGTATGATAAGTGGTCGAGTAGAAGAACACTCTGTTAAACTCCGTATAAGAAATTGACCTTGTATATCATCCTTCTCGTGCGGAGGGGGTTTGTAAATATATATATATATATATATATATATACCCCACACGAACATAACAATCCATCCGCCACACCTAACATGCGATAGCGCAAACATCATATATTACATATACTGCACACAATGCACAAATAGCGGATATGTGGGAGAAACATCAACATCCTTTAGACTAAGATTAAATAACCACAAATCCACAATAAAACTCAAATCCCCGCATAGTACAATAGCACTTCAGTTTAACACCCTACCACACAACCTTACACACCTCAAATGCAATTTCGAAAACCAGCAGAAACTAAATGGATTCTAAAATTACAAACTCACGTGAGGGGACTTAACGCTGACATCGGAATACTCCGTTATTATAATTTTTTTACAGACGCTGCCGCTGTCAATAACAACAGAGACAAAAGATCCGTTGAACAGGAACAACAGTCATTTAATAAAAGGTATCTAACGAACCCGAAAATTTATGATAAAAAATGATAATAATAAAATAAGTGAATCCAATACTCCATAACATCGAGTTTATTCATTTATTTTTAGATGCTTCATAATAACGCCGAACTTTAAAAAAACATAAATATATATATATCGTGAGTCCGATATTTAATCAATTTTAATAAAAAATCTACCTAGACTTGTAAGTAAGTAAAGACGGCGGGGTGGCCTAATGTCAGTATCAGCCAGACTGCGAGGGAGTCTATCCATTTTTCATTAGCACTAGACCAAGGAGATTGTTTTGGCAACTGAGGTGGAAAGCCACACCTACAACCAGCTCCCCACTTTACCGCACATATCCCTATGCTACTCACACGCTGAGTTCGTGAGGGCCGATATCGAACATGAAACTCTGTGGTTTCTAGTCGGACGCTCTACCAACTGAGCTAGATTAACCGCCCAAAAAACAATGGTTTATAAATATATAACATATATACATGAGATTTCTGTTAATCATTGTCTCTAACAAGCTAAATGCTCGTATATGAAAAGTCTGTCTTTGTGAATTGACGTTATTTATTAACAAGGCTATAGGTCAGAATACGCTGACGTAGTAATACATATATAAAAAAGAGACAATGAATAAATTAATATTATTTGCTTCATGATAGAAACTGTGTGAATACGATAGTGTCAAAAGCCAAAGATGAAGCAAAAAATGCCGCGTAGTTTTTGTCGATTTAAATTGAGTAAGACAGACGTTATTAAAAAAAATGGCGAGACGAATTTAAATATTGACATCTCATCTGTCACCTGGTTAGAAAAATTACAAACGCTGTCTGAGATTGTTGCTCAAATTACACGGATATATATATATATATATATATATATATATATTATATATATATATATATATATATATATATATATATATATATATATATATGTCTTTTCTTTAACACACACAAACACACACACATGTATATATATATATATGTGTGTGTGTGTGTGTGTGTGTGTGTGTTGAAGAAAAGACAAGTGAATAAATAAACATTCGTTTTTTTTAAATTTCTCTCGCTGTCGGTGGCATGTTGTATAATGGAACACAAACGCACATATAGTCACAAAAACAAACAGAAACACACACATTTACACACAGAAAAAACATAGATACTCACCTATATATACTGTTAAAATGTAAAAGACGGAGTATATATACACAGCCATATACATATACGCACCCATGGCCTACTAGTATTATACGGCCCCATATGATACAGTAAGAGGCAAAAAATAACAGGCCGATTATATTTTAACTCATTCTGGGTCGCTTATAAACTTGACGCAGAAAGGAAGGTAACTTTAAAAATTTAACAGAAAATAATAAAATAATACCGCTAGAATTTATTAGTCATTATTTTAATTTAATTTTAATTCTTTTCAAAATTAAAATACGTTATTTATACTTTGTCTTTCACTAATCTACAAATTATAAACGGCTGTGATTTACCTTGTTTTTATGCTTTTCAATCACGTATACGGTCTGTTTTGCCTAAGACGCTAGTTTGGTAAAATTACTAACGCATAACTTTTTGCATTTAAATATTGATTTTTTAAAGGTTTTTCGCGATAATTTGTTTACAAAAATGGTTAATCTTTTCATATTACATTTCTGAAGAAAAAAAAAAGAAAACAGTTTGTGTATTTTTGAATACTTTTAACATTTTCCAGCCTAAACCTACAGATTGACTATCAGGCCAATCGGCCTGTTATTTTTTGCCTCTTAATGTATCATGTGGGGCCGTATAATATTAGTAGGCCGTGACGCACCATATAAACATATATATTATATACATAATATAGGTGCTTTATTTATGAGTTATCGACAGTTTCTCGTATATATGATCAGATTTCTTGATCTGAAGATCGAATTGGCGAGAAACTGTGAGTAACCATGTTGAAAGTTTAATAAAGACCGAAACGCTTTAACATCGACTTCACAATCAATAATAAATTCATATATTTTGGAAATACTTTATTTTTCTATTTTTTACATGCTGGCAAGTAAAATCATCGGGGTGGCCTAAAATCGGTGTCAGATAGAGAGCGAGGGACTCTATCCCATTTTTACTAGCGCTAAACCAATGATAATGTTTTTTAGACCCTGATGAGGAGCGTCACACCTGCCATCAAAACCTCTCTATTTCGCACAGAGTGTTACTCATACGCCGAGTGGTCTCGGTCCAGTATTGAATGAGGAACCTTGTAGTTCCCAGGCAGACGCTCTAAATATTGAACTAAACCAACTTTTATTATATATATATGCTCCCAAAACCCGGTAGAGCTTTCTAGGAGCGACTTGAATTAACTTTCACTGCCAGCATAAAGCAATGATCGTCTGTTGTTTATAGACAGGATCTCTAAACAAATCGTAAAATCTAAGAAGTCCGTTTGGTGTAGGGGTTATGGGATCGGCCTGCCAGCTTGGCAGTCCGGTTTCAAATCACGCACAGGGCGGTCTTCCGATCTATAGCTCTGCTGATGAGGCCTAATAGGCTGAAAATTACATACAGAGATTGATTTTTCTCGATTTGTTTAGCCATACATTTAAATAGGTATTCCCGCCTAATTCATTATTAATTAATTAATTTTCATAATTTTATTATTATTATTAGAAAACTCTGAATCCAAACCTGTTTAACTCCGCTTAAGAAATTGACCTTGTGTCACATCCTGCTCGTGCGGTGGGGTTGGTAAATATATATATATATATATATATATATATATATATATATATATATATTAAGCAAATTCGGTATTCTGTCAATATATTGGCGTGTTTTAGTCGATGCGAAAAAGACTTCCTTAATCAATAAGTCAAGTAATGCTAGGCTATTATTGGATGTCTGATTTTTCTTTTAGCAAAGTATGTACAATTAGCCTGGTGGCAAAAATCACTGTGTGTCCCCTGATGATTGAGAGGAATCAAGAGAGTTAATTCTAAAATAACTATAGGTTAATATGTATATAAGTGCAGTGACAGATAGATATAAGGTAACGTGCCGAGATATATATATAGATAGATAGATATAAAACAGACTATATATATATATATATATATATATATATATATATATATATATATATACTAGCAAATATATGCACCCTCCGGGTGCAAGTATTTAAGTTTTAATGTAATGAAATATCGTATTAAATTAGAAAGTCTAATAAGAAGGCAGATAAAAAGATTTGAAACAGAGTGGGGGTATAATAGAAAGATAGAAATGAAACTTACTCTTCCATCACTCCCGTCTTTCATTGCTGAATTTTACTTATTTAACTATTTAGTTAAATCAGGAAATAAAGAATAAAATTACACTTATTTTTTCTTGTTAATGGATTTCATTTAAGATTCATTGAAGAGATCTTTGCTTATATTCATTAAAATAAAACCAAACAGTTAGAAATCAATAATACTAAGCACATATTTAATAAAATCACATTTTTAATATCAATATGCAAATTAGTTTTCACATTCACACTGCAAACCGCTATTTTATTGTATATATAAATACAATTGCATGTTATTTGTATGTAGATATGGACAATACTAATAAAAAGGTGAAGCAATTTTATTAATAATTGAGGTTTGAATAAAAATAAAATCATGGAGAATGTGATGTAAATAACTATGTTAATTGTGACTCGATTAGTAATATAGTTTCGGTTACAGACAGAAAAACACACAATCTCCATTATAATAATATATATATATATATATATATATATATATATATATATTAAAATGTTGTTCTGGTTCCAACGGGAGAAAATTTAATATTTTATAAAAAAGAAGAACGTCCGCAAAATGTATTATGTTCTCAGAAAAAATGTTTTAATCTTTTTATCTTACATACGCGACACGTGTTTCTGATCTGTTGTCTTCTTCAGGCATTGAGTTATTAATTTGGCAGAATATCTCCGATATTTGTTAGGTTGTGTCTGTTTCTGCAACTTTTCTGTTATGGCTGTTTAATAACGGTTGAACGCTACGTTATTTTTTTTTTAATTATTTTTTTTTCAATCCTTTCGTGCGATTTATATATATATATATATATATATATATATATAGATAGATAGATAGATAGATAGATAGATAGATAGGAACAGAGAGCAATTGTTAGATAGAAAGATATTAACAAACTGAAATACATAGATATATAGATAGTCATGTAGATGACTATCAGACCGATTGATAGACATAGGTAAATAATAATAAGATATATAGATAGCTATATTGATAGATATGAAGTGCAAATAGAAAGAGAAGATATGCAGACATATAGGTAGATAGGTAGCATGATAGGTAATAATCAGAGATAGATACATAGATATGGTGATAGATAGATTGATAATGACGAGACAGATAGTTGATATATATATATATATATATATATATATATATATATATATATATATATATATATATATATATATATATATATAGAGAGAGAGAGAGAGAGAGAGAGAGAGAGAGATAATAATGATTGATATGGATAGATTAATACGAATAGACATTGGTAGATAGTTAGATAAATACATATATACATAGATATGTAGATAATGATGAAACTGAGATAGATAGATAGATTGATCAATAGATAGATATGAACAGACTGATTTAGATATATATGAAGAGAGATAGATGGATATGTAGAGTTATAGGTAAATAGCAACGTACAGACTGAGATAGAGATGAAGATAGAAATATAGGTAAATAGATAGATAGATGGATAGATAGATAAATAAGTAGATAGATAGATAGATAGATAGATATACACAAACTGAGATAGAAATATATATATGTGTATATATATATATATATATATATATATATATATATATATATATATATAGATAGATAGATAGATAGATAGATAGATAATTATGGGACTGGATAGATGGATATACAGGATTTCGGGAGAAAAATAGTACTCGTACGGCGATTGGTGTATTTCTCAACAGAGCCACATACATAATAATACATTGGGTTAAGATCATACATGTGGCCTACCATTGGCTACCCTTGTTATCCAGATCTTGACTATAGTGTTTAGCAACTCCACGTAGGCATCTAAATTCAACCTGATACAGCTTCTGCAAATTTTCGAGGAATTAATGTAGGAACGCAATCAGATCGTCTGTTACGTTACTTTCCTCGAGCCACAACTTCGTGGTCTTCATTGCAATTCTCCAGTTCAAGCCTGATTATTTTTACAGTGCAGCAACCATAATCTCCTTATTTTGATGGCCGGTGCAGATCATCATGATACAGGTTATTCTCTTCCATGATTCGGATGGGTTCCAGTCATCCATTCTATCTATAATCACGTATATAAAAGAAGAAGGGTCCACGCTTTCAAATGATGCGTAGTGTGCGTCAATACCTCTAACCTAACGAGAAAAATAACCAAATATAAATATATAATATATAAATATGTCAAATTTTTCACGGACACCCTGTACATGAACAAACTGATATAGATGTATAGATAGATAGATAGATAAGGATGAGATGGGGATAGATAAGCGTCAGGTAAAGCCAGCTATATAGCAAGAGAGATTTCGATTTCGCTGTGGATTCAAAAGTGACATTGACACTCTAAGACAGATGCAGAGTTTGGCTGATTGATTTGCCAGCACTTTGGGCTCTTAACGAAATAGCAAGAAGATTAACGCGCGAATAGTGCGTGCTGTTTCCCGGGCATCGTAATTAGTCTAATTAGAAACTCTGATGATGTGACGCGATCATAGATGCAGCTTTTAATGAAATTGCGAAACTATTTTAACGATCGCTCTAATACCCAAGGGTTTCGTTGTTTGAAAGGCATCACAATTAAATTAGCATTTTATCCAGTCGCCATGTTGCCACGGTGTTGATCGAAAACATTCTGCAACGTTTGGAAGACCAGCCATTTAATGATTGGGTTGGTCCTTTTAAGGGGTTGGGGAGGTGAATAAATGAATTCAGAAGGAATTTCTGATCACTTCGCCTGCATCGAGATTTAATCGTTATTTAAAAAAACAACAAAGAACAACTGTTGTATTTGTTGTTAACAACACACACACACACACACACACACACACACACACACACATATATATATATATATATATATATATATATATATTTTCCAAAAATCTCTGTTGTTTTTTTCCCAACGAATTTTTTCATTCAAAATAAATGTTCACTCTGATGAACGTCGATACTTCTATGTGTGCGAAATATTTCCACACACATAAACTGACCGAAACACATGTGTAAGTGATATCGATTAATGTGATATCGATTAAATTCATTTTATCCATCTACATTTCTTTTCTTTACTCATTTTTCCTCATATATATATATATATATATAAAGACAAATCTAATGAGTCAGACGAACCTACTATTAGTTTCGCTTAATGCTCTTCAGGGCTAAGATCTGATTCAGAGTCAGATCTTAGCCCTGAAGAGCATTAAGCGAAACTAATAGTAGGTTCGTCTGACTCATTAGATTTGTCTTTATTATTTGTTCTACTTAGGTATTGAGCACTTTTTACTTATTAGTTTATTCTCCTAGCGGTTATATGAATATATATATATATATCTTATATACATATATATACATATAAATTGTTTTTTCTTTTGGCCAAATACTGTACCAATAGATTACTTTTTGTTGGTACGACTATCTTGGTCTTTTCTTTTTTCCCAAAATTTTTTTCTCCACGGTTGATGTTTGGTAGTATATTTTTACAATCAAACTATTTGCTGGGTTTTTTCTCACCGCGAGGATTTACCAACACGCTTGGTATATTATATATATATATATATATATATATATATATAGCTAAATCTATATATCTATATATCTATATATAAGAGAACGTTTTATGTCAACTTTAGAACCGTTTGTCTTAGCGTTCATAATTTCAAACATCCAAAGAACGCTAGTTTTTCATTTAACATTTTTAAATAGATTCACCAACAAAAGACTTTTACAGTCTCCTTATTCTCTGTGATAAATTTATTTTTCCTCAAATAACCAAATCCCTGATGAAGATCTACTAAAACAGATTGAAACACAGCAGTGTTGGCGAAATGAACATCACTCATTTTATGAACCTGTGTTTTTTCAAATTTTTCACAATATTACATACTGTCGGATTCACTACCATTTTTCTCTTCACATATCATTTCTTCGTTAAAACGCCATTTCCTATCTGCAAATCTTGTTCATTGTCGTTTCGAGTTGCCGGATTGATATATCAGGCGAAAATTGGCTGATGTATTTGCCTAGCTTATTATTTCCCGTGTACATCCCGCCCCGTCATAGGCGATCATCAGAGGTAGTGCAAGACCAATACAACAATGGGTTGTTCCATTAAGCTTGTATTCTATTCATATAGGGGTTGTATTTTGTTATTTGTTTATTTTATTATTCTGATTATTGCTGTTGTTGTTATTATTAGTGTCATTATCATTACGATTATTATCACTATTTCCACTATATTATTATTGTTAATATTATTATTATTATATTATTATTAATTTAGTTACAGACATTTTAGAACATTAGTGCTATTATTTAATATTTATTTAGCGGCAACTTGAAAAGACCATGAACAAAATTTGCTGACAGAAAATGGCTGCACAGTCAACAATATATAATATATATATATATATATATATATATATATATTATATATATATATATATATAAAAGTAATTGGTAACTTGCTTGTACATTGTTAAGTATGTTATAATATATTAATGATTTGAAGGCAATTACAATGCATATAAAAAATAAAAACAAAAAGATGTTATTTCTGTCTTATCGATTTCAAAGTAAAACTTTATCTTCAGAGATGGTTATCAGAGATGGTTTCTGATAACCATCTCTGAAGATAAAGTTTTACTTTGAAATCGATAAGACAAAAATAGCATCTTTTATTTTTATTTTTTATATGCATTGTAATTGCCTTCAAATCATTAATGTATTATAATATATATATATATATATATATATATATATATATATATATTGATGATATTGTGTGCTATATGTGTAAGTAAAAAGGGCTCAATGTCGTTGATAGAGCATGATAAATACGTTAGGTAGCGCGGACATGACACTTGGTTACTGACAGTTTATCGCCTATGCGATTTTCTAAAATCACTAGCGCTAGAATAGGAAAATTATTTTTGCGTCTGAGCTGGAGAGCCATTCCTACCATCAGCTCCCCTCTTTAACGCTCACACTCAAGCGGTGCTACTCAGACGCTGAGTTAGCGAGGGTCAGTATTAAACCTAGAATCCTATAGTTCCTAGACAGATGCTCTACTGACTGAGCTAAAAACAATAATAATAAGATCGGCCTATAAAGACAAAAATAAGTATATTTTGGCAGCATTTTTTCTTTTAAGCGTTGTTTTGTTGAACTCAACGGACAGTTCTTGTCTGGCGAGTTTTTGTTCAATCCTTTCTAATTGTCTCGCCATCTTTTTAATATCCGGGTGGAATTGGTTTATGAATCCACCAACGTAGTGAGTGTACAATCCCATAACATACTTATAAATTTGTAAGCCCCTCCTCCTCCATATTCCTACTGTTACTGTTTGTTTAAAAAGAAGCAATGGGAACAATTTGTTCGACACCTGACGATGCAATTATTAGTGCGGAAAGTACTCGTGTTAAAACGTTTAGTGGATTCATACTCCAATTCCACCTAGGTATTAAAAAGATGGCCAGACAATTAGACAGGATGGAACAAAAATGTCTCAGACAAGAATTGTCAGTTGAGTTCAACAAAACAGATGTATAAAGACAAATTGCAGAAAAATGATTTACTTAGGAGATTTTAAATTCTAAATGTTAACATCAATTTTCAAATTTAAAAGCTTCTAATCAACCAGCAATCAGCATCTGTGCCAATGACCAAAGTTTGTTCGCACGCTGATGATGCGCTAAACACTAGCCACCAGAGTCTGCTAGCGATATATAGTCTGGTACAACATACGTCTGGTATATAATAAAGAGAGATAGAGGAAGAGACAAACAGACAGAGTTAGATTAGAGATGATACTTGATGATAGGTGGTCTTACTTGGTAACTTCTGCTTACTGCTGGTTCCTGCTAACTTTTTCTACTTTGTCCGCCATCTTCTCTGGGCTGACTTCTATGCAGGGTTTATGTTGAGGGTTGATTTTCTTTGTTATTTTTTTTACAGGGCTGGACATTGTTTGTTGTTGACATTTGATTAATAACAACACTTGGTTGTTTTTTATCAAGTTTCTTCGCACGCTGATGATGTGTTAAACACTAGCCATCAGAGTCTGCTAGCGATATATAGTCTGGTACAACATACGTCTGGTATATAATAAAGAGAGATAGAGGAAGAGACAGACAGACAGACAGACAGAGTTAGATTAGAGATGATACTTGATGATTGGTGGTCTTACTTGGTAATTTCAGCTTACTGCTGGTTCCTCCTAACTGCTTCTACTTTGGTTGTCATCTTCTCTGGGCTGACTTTTATTCAGGGCTTCTGCTTGGGGTTGATTTTCTTTGTTATTTTCTTACAGGGCTGGACATTGTTGGTTGTAACATTTGATTAATACAACAAGACTTGGTTGTTTTTTATCAAGTTTTATTTCCCAGCCATGATTCCGTCGCGGGTGAGTTGCGAACCTAAGGTGCTGACTAACTAAACTAAAACATATTCCCTCGCGTCCAATCATGCGCTTTCTAACGGAAGATCAGTTCGGATCATCTTCATGTCACTCATAATCCCAACGAGTATGGAAAATTAGCCACATCCGATTTTGAATCTAACGAACTTTATTTAAAATTCTAACTACAGGTTCGTTTCATAATTTATGACTACTCAAATGAATTAAGTAACAAATTGTGATGCGCTTATTAGTAAATAAAATAGAGGACCATTGAGGACATTTGAAGCTACAACTGAAACTTTGATAAAATATCGAGTCGGTCTTACCATTATAGAAGGGATAGAGCCAGCGTACACTAAACCCCGCAGACATGGCAACCAACACACTACGGTAGGCGCCCAATGTCTTTACTGTATAATGAAAGTTCATTGCTGTCTGGTGTAACATCAAACACAGCAGTTCGTATAATCAAAGGAAAATTAAAAAGACACGAAAAAAAATCAATCAATCTATAAATAAATTACGCGATAGACTGATAGTTTGCTAAACTAATTCCGTCTAAAGAAGTAGAAAAAATGCTTCAAAGTTCGTCTCTCCGTTGCGGAAGAACAAAGCACTTCACAAACAAATATTACAGGAGGATTTTCCTGGTGCCATTTATTTGTTTATTTATTTGGTTGTTTGTTTACTTCATTGTTTTTTGGTTTTTTTTTTGCTATTCTTTTTATTTTATGATCGTTTCCAAGAAGGAATATTTTAATCAGACCTTATCGCATGAAAGGCTTACCTAATTCATTTCACTAAAGGATTGTCTGAACACCTGGCATTTCGAGAGCGTCTCTCTTGATCCAGAAGATTGGATCAAGTACTCTTTGAAACACACACACACACACACACACACACACACACACACACACACACACTGAGGCACAGGCACATACACACACATAAACACACTCGCATAAACACGCACGCGCGCACGGATAATGGATCGATTACGAAAGGAAGACAAACGCACCTGATCAATAATAGACGAATTGATTTTTTCGCAGCCGATACTAATTTGAAGAGGTTAAAACGATTTCGTTCTCTTCAATTCCTGCATAGGGTTATTGAAGAAGAAAAAAAAGTTCAATTTTAAATTGAAACTTACTTACACCTTTTTTAGCAGGAAAGGAGGGGATCATTTCAGGTGATATATTTTCGAAGAGAGGAGACTTTGATGACGTTATAAGAATAGTGGGTATTAGTTTATAACCAATACTAAGTTCTTATAATGCATTAGTGCAGCCATGGATACACCAACACTGAACATTCGGCAGGGAAAGACAGACAACTAATAAATGAATAATACATATATGAATGTTTAATATACATAAAATTTAATGACAAAATGACATCTATACATATATAAAGGGCAGTTTGTGTGTATGTATGTGTTAATGTCCGGGGAAAACTATGAAAATAAAACAATTAATGATAAAGTAAATATATAAGATAAACATTCACTATCAACAGATCTTGTTTTTGAGCAAAAATAATGAAGATTTGTTTTATATTTGTGACAATAATTAATAAGATAAAATTTAAATAATGACAGCACGGAATAATTTTGCATTTAATAATTTAAATAGGAGACATTCATTTTTTTTTCTTTTCAGAGTGTCTGGATCAACTCAAGGTTTCTTTTTTTCTTTTCTTTTTTTAAACGTAGGGATTTTAATGGGGCATCCTGTGAATATCCAACTCACAATTCCGCAATAGTGTATCTGCGAGACGACCTTTTTTATCCCCACGTTCTACCTAAACGATGTCGGGTAGCCGCTTCTAGTAATATATATGTTTGCTAACAAGTTAAATGTACAAAATGTAACATGAACAAGCAAAGTGTAAGGAAGAAACAAAATGTTTAGAAAAGACTTACAGTGTCGTAAAATCATAATTAACACAACCTATCTTCATGAATGTTTTTCATAAGAGGAAAAATTGACGAATTTTTGATAAAGAAAAATTTACGAATTTGAATTCTTCCTTTCTCCTTTATCAAAACATATAGACTACGGACCCAAAGGCCAATATGGCTCTAGTTTTTTGATTTCGTGAATAATTTTGATGGTGGGGAAAAAAGCGGCCAAATGAATGCCTATAGACTCCTGAATATCATACTTTTTTTCACAAGCGTAAATGTTGTCTATATTGAAGTTTTCCGTGGGTACCATCAATTTTCCCCGTGAAATTTAACCCCCACTATATTTAACATAATAAAACTTGCATAAAGATTAATATTATCTAGCATTTTTTCATTCCCTCGAAAGAAGAAGCATTAAACAAACTCCTAATGATTTTAAAAAAATTTTCGGCCCACAAAAATAATGAAAATTATAAACGAAAAACAATGTTTACATTTTTGCACCGTTAAATCAATTGAAATTTAACGTAGCCAAAAACAAGTTATAACTAAAGTTTTTTTTTTAATTCTATGAAAATTCGTTTAGGAGAGTATTATAGCACATGAAAATATCAAACAAAATTCATACACACAGTTTGATTTGGATTTTGGCTTCTAAAAATGAAATTATACATGTCATATACCTGATATTGTCAGTAATTTAGTTTAATGATTATAGTTTGATATTTAACTTCAAGGATGCATTTCATATGAGAATTAAATGACGAATGCGAATTCTTTCTTTCCCCTTTATCAAAACACATAATAAACCATTCAATGGTCATATGTTTATGGGTGAGAACTTCACCAGGAAGTCATTTATAACCTCTAGATAGCACTATATTGGAAAGAATTTAATATTTATCAGACTTTTGAGACACACTTAAAAGTGAAAAAAAAACATGTAAAACCAAAATCTAGTGGAGTATTATAGCACGTGGCAGTATACAAACTAAATGAAATAAGTACATACAGTTTGACTTGGACTGTTGCTTCTAACAATGAAATTATACATATCATGTATCTGATATTTATACGGGAAATCAACTTTCACACTAAAATATTAACAATTCTATTCTATTCTATTCTATCATAATTATATTATAATAGATTATGAATATTTTCCGCATAGGCAGAGCTAACAGACAGATTAAATTAATGGCACGCCAGTTCTTATAGGGGTATTTTATGCCTAAAAGTTCAGGAATAGCGTTCATTGAACGTTTATATAAACAAAGAAAGAAATGAAACGATTTATAAAAAGAAGGACAGATTAAAGAAATGAACAAGTGAAGAAGAGAAAAAAGAAAATTTACAAAAAAAATAAAAAAATAAATAAAAGAAAGAAATAAAAGAAAGAAATAAAAGAAAGAAAGAAAGAAAGAAAGGAAGAACATTTATAAAATTCAACAACATTTCAACTAGTCCAGGGCTATTTTTTGCGTAGAGTTTATTGATTTTCAGTTCCTATCAATTAGAAATAATTCTATACGTATAAACAGATATATTTGACCCAGAGATTGTACCCTAAAAGCTACTACCACTCTGGGTCAGTGTGGACCTGAGCGTAATGGCAATAAAGTGGTACTGCAAGCACATCAGATTTCTAGAACTGTAGTCTCACTATCAAACGTGGCAAACATGTTGGGTAAATACCTACCGCTGAACCAAAGTTGATGTCGCATAGAGGTGTCATGATTAGCAAGCTACTCTCGCAGATCCATTACTTTTGAATATCAAGTGCGATCCTCGTTGGATACCCGCATATTTACGACCTTGTATCACACTTCATACGTAGGGTAAATATAGAGGTGCGTGGTGTAACGGTTAGCGTCGTAGGAAATAGATTCGTTGGCCCAAGTTCAAATCCTGTACGAGGCTGTTTGCATTTCACATAGCGCTAATATCCTTGGGAAAGGTATGAATCCATATATACTCCCTCCAGCTATGAGGAAATAGTAGAGCAGACTGGGCTCTTTAATCTTGGAGAGGTAACCAGTCTAGGAGAAATTAAACCCTGAATTTAAACCTGTTAAACTCCGCTTAAGAAATTGTCCTTGTGTCGCATCCTGCACGTGTTGAGGGGGTGGTAACTATATATACGTACAGTAAATGCCCATCTCTAAGAAATATATGATCTGAGCTATTATCTTTTATCGTTAGGAGCCTTTGTCTCCGGTACAACACCTTCCTGATAAGATCACAATCCTGGACGAGGCTGTTTGCATTTCATATAGAGCTAATACCATTGGGAAAGGTATGAATCCATATATAGTCCCTCCAGCTATGGGTAAATAGTAGGGTAGACTGGGCCCTTTAAGCTTGGATTGGTAACCAGCTTAGGAGAAAGAAAACTCTGAATTCAAACCTGTTAAACTCCGCTTAAGAAATTAACCTTGTGTCGCATCCTGCTCGTGCGAAGGGGTTGGTAAAAATATATAAAAAGTAAAGTCGTCGGGATGGCCTAAAGTCGGTGTCAAACAGACCGCAAGGGAATCTATCCCCTTTTGACGAGCGCTAGACCAAGGAGATTGTTTCGGCGTCTGAGGTGGAACGCCACACCTACCACCAGCTCCCCACTTTACCGCATATATCCCCGTGCTACTCATACGCTGATTGGGTGAGGGTCAGTATCGAACCCGGAATCTTGTGGTTCCTAGTCCGACGATCTACCGACTGAGCTACACCGGATAAATATCCATCTCTAAAAAAATCTATGATCTGAGATCTTATCTTTTATCTTTAGGAGCCTGTGTATCCCGGGACAACACCTCATTGATAAGATCACAATGGCTAAGCAAGCAAATGCTAATAAAGTCCAACCAAACAATTATATCCATAACTTATACGAGCGCTATACAGTGTCATCATTCATTTTATTACAGTTGAATAAAAGCGAAGACAAAAAAAAAATTCTAGTCGACAATTAATAATAATTGAGAATTCTTCGTAATAATTTTCAATACGGTTTTTTTGCTGCTGCTATTTGCACGGCCGTTTTCATAATCAAGTCAGTAAAAACTATGTGTATTGCCAATTTGCTTTTGGATTTATTATTCACGGATTGAAAAGAGGAAAACACAAACAATAATAAAGCGAGAAGAACGTAGATGAGCGAATGGGTAAACTGTCACGTCGAAAGGAAATAAATTCATTTTTTACTTTTGTTTTAATTATTTTTAGCAAGAAGAATGTTTCTGAGAAAATTCATTGTCCTACAAGACGTGCTTCATAACGATTTAAGAGAAAGGATTTTCAATATCAATAATGGCGTCGGGGAAGATGCTCAGTTTAATATATGCTACGGGGAAGATTTATTCATAAGTGTGATAGAGAGGAGGGAAAGGTAAGCATAGACACACATAAACGCACATGGTCCTGTAAACACAAACACGCACGCGCACAACATATATATGTGTGTGTATGTGTGTGTATATGTGTGCTTCTCCCCCTCTCTCTCTCTCTCTCTCTATAATATATATATATATATATATATATATATATATATATATATTATTGAAAAGAGATAGAAAATCAAATGTTAATAAAATGCTGACAGATATCTGTTTCGACCTATGTGGTTTGTAAAAGTACAATTCAACTGAAATCATTTTAAATTAAACGAAGACAATTGTAAAAGATGCTTTATAAAACCGGACTTCTTCTAAAGTACATATATTGATATATTGGAAGCGCGTGGTGTAATTGTTAAAGTCATGGGAAATGGACTGGTCGCCCCGAGTTCAAATCCTGGACGTGGTAATTGCATTTCACTTAGCACTAATACCCTTGGGAAAGGTATGAATCCTGCTCTCCTTCCAGCTATGGATAAATAGTAGAGCAGACTGGGCTCTTTAACCTTGGTTAGGCAACCGGTCTAGCAGAAGGAAAACTCATAATTCAAACCTGTTGGAGCCCGCTTAAGAAATTGACCTAGTGTCACATCCTGCTCATGCGGAGGGTTAGTGAATATATATATTGATTAAATAAAAGAGGAAAGTGTAACCGTTTGGCAAGAGAGGTTCAAATAACATTCACGTTAACCATATGAATTACCGGATTATTCCGGTTTTTTAAATTTTTTTATTGTGCTGCGGACTTCCATTTACACTCGTTTTCCTGGCTGGATTGCATCTTCAACACTTTTGATACAAGTTTTATCTTCTATTACACGTATACCTCCAAACTTTATTGCGTTTTTCTCATTGATGTTTAGAATGTTAGGTATAAAAATAAAATTTATATTATTTTTAATCCAAAATAAGCATTTTTGATACAAATTTAAAAAGACATTCCGGACCAGAACTTTAGCGTTATTTGTACCTCTCGTGCCAAACGGCTACATTTTCCTACTTTGTTTTCAATCATACTATTTATTTCCATATATATATATATATATATATATAAAATTTTAACAGAAAACACACTCACACTCCATAAAGAAAAAAAAAAACAAACAAAATTGCAAATAATTGAAGCACTCTATATCAAATTAAAAGAAGACCTACCTTAAACAAAATAAACTTTCAACCAGTAGACACGTCCTCCAATGCTTTAAAAAAATCCCACTCTAACCATTCCCCCTCCCTTCCTCACAA
>CM042149.1:121831938-121836938 GCA_023376005.1 Doryteuthis pealeii
TAGGTATTAATAGTTTTGACTATAAATGAAATACTCATTGATACACAATTCCTGAAGTTATTGTGATGCAATCAGTGACGAAGTTTCGGTTACAGATATACACGAATCTCCATTATAAATAAGATTTATACCTTACAAGGAAATGATACTCAACTAACTATCAGGTGGAGCGCCACACCTACTATCAGCTCTTTACTTTACCGCACAGATCCCTGTGCTACTCATAAGCTGAGTTGACGAGGACCGGTATTGAATTAGGAAACTTGAGTTTTCTTGCCGAACGCTCTTTTGACTGAGCTAACCCGGCCTTACTCCAATTTCTTTGGTTATTTCAGGTTTTCTTTCTGTCATCATCTAAGCACAGTGGTACCTTGACTTACGAATTTAATTCGGTCGCTATTATCTGGTTATTATGAATTTGTTTTAAAGGCATGTCAACCCGTCTAGTCTTATTTTATGCTGAGAGGATAAAAAAAAATAACGTTCATTATACGTTATTATCTATATGTTTGTGAACTTATTTTTTGCGATATATTTTGGTTTGGTTTCTTTTTTTAATGGTGTTGGAATATTTTGAGTATAATGACTATGACTTATATTTATAGACTGTTCAAATTCAGCTGAATTGGACAGTCAAACCACCCAAACTTTAATTAAAATTTAACTTACTATTTAAAAGCGTTGGTAAGTAAAGTCAGCGGGGTGGGCTAATGTTGGTATCAACCAGACAGCGAGGAAGTCTATCCCATTTTCACATGCACTGGACAAGGACATTTTTTGCATCGGAGTTGGAGTGCCACACCTACCACCAGCTTCTCACTTTATTGTACAGATCACTGTGCTACCCATATGCTGAGTTGGCGAGAGCCGGTATGGAACCCAGAACCTTGTGATTCCTAGTTGAACGATCTGCCAACTGAGCTCAATGGCGCTGATAAATTGTCCTAAGATCACGTAGATGATCATTATAATTAAATAATCAGCTGATATTTTTGGTTAAAAGCTGACGTGCGCCAAACGAAATTAGAGAAATTTAATAAATGATTGAAAATGTTTTGAATCTTATAGACGACCGAGTTTTGGAAGAGAACTGGAAAAAGGGACAGTCCACCGGACGAATGATATTAAACACGCGCGAATTAAGCCGGTGGGGAGCTGATTAGCCACATTTCGGCCGGTTTCCCCTGTCTCACTTTCTGTCTTTCTTTCTTTTCAATTATGTGCGTAAACAACACTTAGGTCGCTTCCCGCCTAACCTTTTCTCTGCGTTATAGTTTACTACTCGATGAATTTGCATTGGCAAAATAAAGTTGATTTTGATAAGGGAACAAAGTGTTCGTTGTTTGATTTCTTCTAATGCAGGTTACCACGGAAAACAAACATGTTATTTAGAATTAACAGCTAATCGCTAAAGTGGAGTCATAACGCAATACACATTCATTTTTATAGAAGAACACTATTGGTACTAATTAATCAATAGCTGGGTGGATAAAAGGGTTTATACCAAAAGTGAATGTAATAGCGTGACTGGAGGTTTAAACTAGATTACTACACTGTCGCAGTCCTACAATTTATCCCCGACGTCAAGGGAATCCTCCTCGAAATCATTTGCCAAGTGTCCTAATTTTCTTGTTTTGTCAGCCTTTCTTTCTATTTTTTTTTTTTTTTTTTTTTTACTTTTTTACTTTGTCCTTCTCTCTCTTCTTCTCCTTACTATTTTCATTTAGTTTTCATTCATTAATCTTTTCTGTTTTTTCTTTCTTTCTTTGTTCTTTTCTGTCTTTTTCTTTCTTACCCTGCCTCTTTCTTTTTCATTCTTACTCTGTCCTTCTCTTTCTTCTTCTCTCTTACTGTCTCCCTTTATTTTTCAGTCTTTGTTATGTTCAGTCTTTTCATTCATTTTTTTGTCCTTTTCTATCTTTTTTCTTTCTTTCTTTGATTTTTTTCTTACGCTGTCCTTCTCTTTCTTGCTTTCTCTTACTCTATCCGTTTATTTTTCTTTCTTTGTTCTTTTGTAATTTTTCTTTCCTTCTTTTCCTTTTCTCTCTTTTTCTTTTTTGGTCTTTTCTGTCTTTTTCTTTCTTACTCTGTCTCTTTCTTTTTCTTTCTTAGGCTGTCCTTCTTTTTCTTCTATCTTCCTCTGTCTCTTTCTTTGTTCTAGTCTGTCTTTTTCTTTCTTTCTTTTTCCTTTTCTGTCTTTTCTTTTTTTCTTTTTCCTTTCTGTCCTTTTTCTTTCTTTCTTTTCCCTTTTCTGCCTTTTTCTTTCTTTCTTTTTCCTTTTCTGTCCTTTTTCTTTTTCTTTTCCCTTTTCTGCTTTTTTTCTTTCTTTTCTTTTTCCTTATCTGTATTTTTTCTATGGTCTTTTCAATCTTTTTCTTTCTTACTCTGTTCCTTTCTGTCTTCTTTCTTATTGTCCCTTTCTTTTTCTTATTTTTTTAAATCTTTTCTTTCCAACTCTATTTCTTTCTTTCGAATTCTATTTAAACAAATATTCATGTTTCAATTTTCCTTTCTTAAATTTCTTCATTTTCGATATAACAAAGAAATGTTCATCAATTTTTTCGCGCCCAAAATGTCCGCCTTCTCATCCCTTTTGTCGATCGTCTTCAACTTAAAGGTGATCCAAAGATAACATTTTTTTGTTATCATTTTCGCAGAATCCATCATCGATTCCTTAATTTTTAATTTCCTTTTTAATTTAAAATCTTCTCATTAAGATTCTATTTTCTTTCAACAGATTTTCTGCAGTTTCGTTCTTTCTCGATCATTTTTACCACAGTTTTCTTTCATTCTTCATTTTTATACCCTTTGTCGAGTATTTGTCTGTTGGTTTTAGTTTTTTTCTTTACCCATTCATTATTTGTAGGTCTCTTTCTTTCTTTCTTTCTTTCTTTCTTTCTTTCTTGGCTCCTTTCTTTTATCATCCTTTCTTTCTTTCTTATGTTCTCCATCGTTTATATTTTTTATCTTTGCCTTTTACCTTTCTTTCTACATGGTTCACTTCTTCGTTTTTTTCTTACTTTCTCTTTCTTTCTTTAATTTTTTTCTTTTCTTTAGTTCTTTCTCTTTCTTTCTTTTTCCTTTCTCTTTGTTGGCTCCTTTTCTTTCTTTCTTTCTTTTTTTTTTTGTTCTCCATCTTTCCGGTTAACAAGACTATACGTATCTTTGAGAATATGTGTTATGACTCAAAGATCGTGGTTTAAATTAAACTGAGCTGAAAAATGTAAAATTTTTAAATAAAATAACTAGTGCATATTATATTTAATTCATCAATAAACCACAACTGATAATTTTAATTATTAAATTTGGTTATAATTCCGCCGCTGATTTTTGGTATTTTTTTATCTTTCGGTGGGATGACAATACGATGGTGGAATTTTAGGGCCGTTAAGTTTGATTTCAAACAACCACCTCTCTTTTTCTTTGTCTCTTTTTGTTGCTTCTTCATCTTCTTTCTTTTTCTTTTTCATTTTTTTTTTTTTCTTGTTTGGTTGGTTTTTCTTCTTTCTTCTTTTCCTTTTCTGGTTGATTTGTATTTTCATTATTTCTTTCTTTTTCATTCCTTTTATTTCATCTCAATTTTATTTGTTGGCTCGCTTTTTTCTTTATTCTTTTATTATTTATCACCCTTTTTTTCTATTTCATTTAACTTTCTAATCTTCTTTCCCTACTTTGCCTAATTCTTCTTTTTACTGGTTTCCTCCCACATAATTCATTATTCCTTCTTTCCCTTTGTCTTTAACATTTCATTATCTCTCTCTTTTTTTAAAAAAAATCAAATTTATCTCATTCTGTTTTTTTCAACTCTCTCTTCCCATCACAATCACGACGTTTTTTTTTGTTTACAATTTCCCCTCCCTAAAAGATCGAATCTTCTAAAAATCCGTCCCCTACTTATATAATGGAATGGCTCTAAAGCTTTGCTCACGTTTCCGACAAGTGTCAGAATTTCGACAAAGGTCCACTTATCTTTCTTTTTCTTTTTATAAAAACAAACAAAAGCAAAGACATTCAATTTCGATAATAACCCATAATACATCTCATATCTGCTTCTGACCTCAGGTTATAAAATCAATATAGAATATTAATAAAAGTTTTTAAAGCGGAAAATTACACTGTATAAAACATTGCATTGGTAGGTGACACTTAATTTAACCTCATCTATGGATTACAAAAAAAATCTCTCTCTCTCTCCTCCTCTCCCTCTCTCTCTCTCTCTCCCCTCTGTCCCCCCTCTCTCTCTCTCTCTCTCCTCTATAATATATTATATAATATATATATATTATATGGGGGGTGTATGTGTAAAAGAAATGACTTACCGGTAAAGATATTGGGTTGGTGTAGTGTTACACGGATAAGTCAGCGTTATAACAAATATAAAGTGCTCAATACATAAGTAGAGCGGATTGATTATTATAGTGTGTACTGAAATGACCACTCAAGTTTCCATGAGGATCTTCAGGTTTTAACCCACTGAATTGATCAATTCAGTGGATTCAACCCTGGAGATCCTTATGGTTGAACTCGAGTAGGTTATTTCTGTACACACTACAATTATAATAATAATAATATAATAATAATAATATATATATATATATATAATATATATATATATATAGGTGCTATATGTATAAGTAAATAGTGTTCAATATCTAGGATAGAGCATTTAAAATATAATTGGGTAGCGTGGGCATGAAGTCAACGGCAATTGGTTATTACCCATTACGAAAATTATCTCTCGTACTCTTCCTCCTCTCTCTCTCTTTCTGCCTCTCTCTGGCTGTCTATCTGTCTGTCTTTCTGTCTCTCTCTCTTTCTGTCTCTGTCTGTCTTTCTGTCTCTGTTCTCTCTCTCTATATATATATAACTATAGTCTGAGATAGTCACCGCTTCAGCTTTAACTGGAATGGTGCACCAAATTGCAGTAGTATTAAGAGAGTGCTCGATATAAAGAATAGAGCTATTATATAATATAATAAATAAATGTATAAACGTATTAC
>CM042149.1:121841938-121851938 GCA_023376005.1 Doryteuthis pealeii
GTGGGTGGTCCCACGTTAATAGGGCCTTGTGCCTAACCCGTACAAGTGAGGTACGAGGTAAATACCATGTAATAGAGATACAGCTCATAAATATTTGAACAAACAAAAAACTATTTTTCTTAGATTTCAGGGTCCATTAAGTATTTTGAACTGGAAGGGGTTAGGATTATATTTTTCATACTTTTAAAAGTTTGTTCAGGCCGATGTTGGAGATTGAAAAGGCGAACTCATATTCTTATTTGAAAGATTTGTCAAACCCTTTCTAATGGCTAATGTTTATAAAGGCTATAAAAAGTAAATCAAAAGTATTTTGGTTACATATTCTATGTTTTATATAAAACCAAATCCATCCTTGTAGGAGAACAGCATTGGTACTCTTAAACAGCCTTGCTGGATGTGGATCTAGAATACACCAATTGCACCTCTACAGAGGGGTAACTTCCAATGGGGATACCTTCTGGCTGTGGATGGTGACCAGTGATGCTTAAGGACGGAAACCTGGAGGCTCAGAACTCCATAACATGCACCACTCCACTTTGGCCCTTACTTAGGTTAGACGGTCAATCAGCTGGTCACTCCAAGCCCTAGCATCTATATGATTGTCCCAGCTCTGTTGTCCTTACGGCAAGTCGCCAATCCGTTTATCATATATGTGCTAGAAGGCGGTGCCTGAGGGTCTTAGTGCCCTCGGTGGGAATTTAAACTTCAATTTCATATCTAAGTTAGGGTAGCGTGGACTTTAGAGTCAACTCCGCTTGGTTTCTCGCCTATGCAATTTTTCGAAAACCGCATAGACGAGAAACTGTCAGTAACCCATGATTATTGACTCCATGTCTACGCTACCCTATCGTATCTTATCGTATTACACACACACACACACACACACACACACACATATATATATATATATTTTGGGAGAATATGTGCTTAATTGAAGTCGTACCCAATTTTGAAAATTAATTAATTGATATTTAATGAATTAGGCGGGCATACCTATTCAAATGTAAGGCTAAACAAATCGAGAAAAATGTAAGGCTAAACAAATCGAGAATGTAAGGCTAAACAAATTGAGAAAAATCAATCAGAGATTGATTTTTCTCGATTTGTTTAGCCATACATTTGAATAGGTATGCCCGCCTAATTCATTAATTATCAATTAATTAATTTTGAAAATTAGGTACGACTTCAATTAAGCACATATTCTCCCAAAAATTGTCGGCTAAAAAAAGACATACAAAAAACATTGTTTGTTTGTTTGCTTCTCATATATATATATACATACAAGGTGTTCGGGATAAATTTGAGGATTTGATAATTTGATAATTTGACGAGAAATTCCGCTGTTCGAAAGCAACCAGATCGTCTGTTATGTTGCCTTCTTTTAGCCACAGTCTCGCAGTCCCCATAGCAATTCTACACTTCGTGCCTGATTGTTGTTACAGTGTTCAGGGAGCATTGGGCAGCAACCTTAATCGCCTTATTTTGATGGCCGGCGTAGATCATCATGATACAAGTTATTCTCTTCCATGATTCAGGTAGGTTCCAGTAATCCATTCTATCTATCATCAAGTATATGAATGAAGAAGGATCCAAGCTTTTAAATGATGGGTAGTGTGCGTCAATACCTCCAGCCCATGGAGAAAAAATTACCAAATATAAATATGTCAAATTTATTCCGAACACCCAGCACATGAGCGTATATATATATATATATATATTATATATATATATATATATATATATATATAATATATATATATATATATATATATGAGAAGTAAATACACACGCGGTGTGTTTATGATATGACTTTTTTCTGCTGATGAGGCCTAAAAGGCCGAAATGTACATAAAAGATTGATTTTTCTGATTAGTTTAGCCTTACATTTAAATAGGTATACGAGCCTAATTAATTAATTATTTATTAATTAACTTTCAAAATTAGGTACGACTTCAATTAAGCACATATTCTCCCAAATATATATTAATGGGCCGGGTTAGCTCAGTCGGTAGAGTGTTCGGCTAGAAACCACAAGGTTCCTAGTTCGATACCGACCCTCGTCAACTCAGCGTATGAGTAGCACAGGGATCTGTGCGGTAAAGTAAGGAGCTCCACCTCAGATGCTAAAATAATCTCCTTGGTCTAGCGCTAGTGAAAAGGGGATAGACTCCCTCGCTGCATGCCTGATACCGACATCAGGCCGCCCCGACGACTTTAGATACATATATCTTATTATAATGGAGATTGTGGGTTTGTCTGTCTGTAACCGAAACTATATTACTATACAAGTCACAATTCTCTGTTATTTACATCACATTCTCCATGATCTTATTTTCATTTAAACCTCAATTATTAATAAAATTGTTTTACATTACTTACACTGTTGACCACATCGACATGCTAATAACATGCAATTATATTTATATATACAACAAAATAGAGGTTTACAGTATGAATGGGAAGGCTAATTTGCATATTGATCTTAAAAATTTGATTTTAATAAATATATGCTTAGTATTATTGATTTCTAATTGTTTGGTTTCATCTTATTGAATATGAGCCAAAATCTCTTCAATAAATCTTAAAAGAAATCCCTTAACAAGAAGAAATAACTGTAATATTATTATTTACTTCCTATTTTAACTAAACAGTTAAATTAGGAAAATTTACCAATGAAAGACGGGAGTAACGGAAAATGATGGAAGAGTTAGTTTCAAAGTTGTTCTATTTTTCACTCATACCCCCTCTGTTCAAAATCTTTTGATCTACATTCTTATTCAGTTTCATTAGCCTTTCTAATTTAATATGATATTTTATTATAAAATTTAACTAAAATACTTGCACCCGGAGGGTGCATATATTTGCTAATATATATTATATATATATATGTGTGTGTGTGTGTGTTTGGTGTGTGTGTGTGTTGTGTGTATGTATATATATATATTATATATATATATATATATGTGTGTGTGTGTGTGTGTGTGTGTGGTGTGTTTGTGCAGACGCGCATGTCGAATCAGGGCTGCCGATGTCACGATTTGATTTATAGCCCCAGGAGGAAGTTCTTAAACCTCATTAATCAAGTTTGAACCTTGTTGACTCATTTACTGAAGCGGACCTCTTTCGCATTTTCTTCTGCTAATACATCTAATGCAATATCTCTCCGTTTGTCTTGGCCACCGGAAATTGTGTCTAAATATTAACCGATGTCCCGTAGGTGACCTGTAACTCCTTCGGCTTTTGTACAGACTCATCCACATAGGGTCACTCATCTTCTGGCTTTGTTTTTACAACAAATATTTATAAACACGAGAATCGATCTACAGTGCGTATATTATATATATATATATATGTATATATATATATATATATATTTGTATACATATATATATGTTTATGCATAAAAACATATATATATATGTATATATATGTGTGTGTGAGTGTGTGTTTGTATGTGTGTATGTATAAAAATATTAGTAGAAGAAAAAAGTTAATAAGTGTTATTACTGCTCTATGGTTTTAATATATTGAATACTTTTGGATTTTTTTTACTGGTGGCCCAGCAACGGAAACGTTAAAGCAGAAATGGATAATATATAATATATATAATATATATATATATATATATATATATATATATATATATATATATATATATATATATATTATATATATATAAAAATGTGTTGTTCTGGTTCCAACGGGAGAAAATTCAATATTTTTTATAAAAAAGGAAGGTCCGCAAAATGTATTTTGTTCTCAGAAAAAAATTTTAATTCTTTTTGTTTTACATGTGCAACACGTGTTTCAGATCTTCTGGTATTTTCTTCAGGCTTTGATTGATAATATGAAAATGAATTCTTATATGCATGTGTATATATATACATACATATGAGTATTTCACTCCTCTTTCTCTTTTTATGGGAGTGGAATGGAATTTCATTTTTAACATTAGTCTTTTAAACAGGTGTTTTTGTTTTTTGGGTGGTTTTACCAATAAAGTCATTAGCTGAATTTTTAAAGCTTTTTTTTATAACTTTTTTTATATTTATTACTTTTCTATTTGGGTTGTCTTGATAAAGTTCACCAGATGTTCATTTGATATATCAGGTGTGTGTGTGTTTGTAATTTGTTTTTTGTTCCGAAGACATTCTATGTTTTTCTACTTAAATTTATACTTTTTGGGTGTGTGTATGTGTGTGCCTACGTATATGTGCCTATGTTTACTTACGATGAGGAAATTAATCCGACAATATGAATGAAGAAGGATCAAAGCTTTTAAATGATGCGTAGTGTGCGTCAATACCTCCAACCTATGGAGAAAAATTACCAAACATAAATATGTCAAATTTATTCCGAACACCCTGTATATGAGCGTATATATATATATATATATAATATATATATATATATATATATATATATATATATGTGTTGTGTGTGTGTGTGTGTATATATATATATATATATATATACACATATATATATGTGTTTATGTGTGTTTGTGAGGGAGAAAAATGAAAAATGTAAAAGTGTATAGTGAATGTGTGAAATTAATGTTATTAACCGTTAATTTTTCATTTTTCTCCCTCACAAAAGATTTCTGTAACAATGTCCTGATGATGGTTTAATACCGAAATACTTAAGTATAGACACATAAAATTGTATCCTCTGATCGTAACATCCCGTGTTGTTATATTTTTTTCAAATATTTTCTTCACATATTGTCGGATTAATTTCCTCATCGTATTTCCATATATATTTATATATATTATCCAATTGCCGCTTTAAACGCTTCCGTTGCTGGGCCACCAGTAAAAAAAAATCAAAAGTGCTCAATATATATATATAATATATATATATATATATATATATAATCCAAAAGTGCAGAGAAGAAATCTTCCTTACGACACGAGAGTTTTATTCAAAAAACCTGTCGCAGTTTGAGAGCTCAATGTGTTCTACCTAATGTTAGAGTCACAGAGCAAATATTTAAGTAAAGAAATACCAAAAGACTTAGAGATTTAGCATTATAGTCTATTTCAGGGAGCTTAGACAAATAGTCTAACTCTCCCGACTCATGAGATGCGTCTGATGAGTCGGGAGAGTTAGACACTTTGTCTAAGCTCCCTGAAATAGACTATAACGCTAAATCTCTAAGTTTTGTTATTTCTTTACTTATATATATATATATATATATATATATATATATATATATATATATATATACGTTTTTACGCATTTGTCGTTGGAGTTCAATATATTGATTGAATGCAAATAGATTTGGATAACTCTTCAGAATATTTTGATTGAATAAAAATAGACTGTGTTACTCTTTAGAATAGCTATACTATAATCATATAAAAGTTATAATTTATCAACATTTGCGTAGAGGCTTTATTTTGCTTCCTGTACTTGCTGTCATTACGTAGTAACCACTTCTAAATAATACATAGTTTAAATCAGTAAAAAAACAAATTTAGAAAAAACCTAAGTTAAGAAGTTTTTTTAATGACTATATATATAATATATATATATATATATATATATATTATATATATAATCATCTACAGACACGTGCTTCAAATTATCAAGTCTCTTCAGTGTGGCTAGACATTTTTATGAAAATTGTAGACATAAGAAACTGCCAGTTGATAAGCGGCGTCGACTTCATATCACCGTTACCATAGCTCACATATACATGCAAGTATATTGACCACGCTTTATGTATAAGTATAGAAAATACATTATTAATAATACAGACACACACACACACACACACACACACACATATATATATATATATATATATATATATATATATATATATATATATATATATATAATCAATTTAAATCTCACCTTATTTGGTGTGTTTCGTGACTAAAGGTTTCGTATGTTATTTTTATAAAATTGAAAACACACTCGTTACATCGAACTATGTAAACAACTCCGATGTCATATCAAATTTTCTTTCAATTTTCCTTAAAAAAAATTAAATTTAGTAGACAATAGTGATCGATGTATGTAATATAATTTTACAGTTCAAACTTTTTACAGAACTTCAATTATCAAATTAATTTTCCCGATTCAAGTTGTTTTGAATCTTAAATCCTCCATTTAAAAAAAAATAAAAATAAAAATAAAGTTTCTCATACAACAGTCAGCACAATTTCAAAATAAATCTAGAAATGAAATGTTGCACTAAAATTGACTTTTTAAAATAAATATTACAAATTACTAACAAGAATATGCGCTCTCCGGGTTAAGTATTTAAGTTTTAATGAAATACACTAAATTAGAAAGAATAACGAAATTAAATAAGAACACATATAAAAAGGTCACAATTATTCTAATTATATTTTAATTGATTTATATAAAAAAATGATTTATAGAATTCAGTTTAATACGTTGGAGAATAAAAATAATATTAGAGATCAATCAAGTAATTATTTATCAAACCCGGTTTTGTTAAAACCAGTATGCAAATTAACTACACCATATATTATGTAAACCTTTATTCCTTAGTGATATATAAGACACGTTACAGTTTTTTAAACGCACTAATAACATTGGCTGTTTTGAGGTAAATCTAACGCAGATTATCATAGTGGCATTGTTTATAAATAAGATTTATTCTATGTATTAATGTTGCATAGGGGCCGATTTGTAGTGGTAGTCGTTAGTAGTAGTAGTCGTCGTTAGCTCGAAGGAACAATATACGAAGTCGTATAGTCACAAGGGGTCTGTTTATTTATTTCTAGGCTCGTGTGTTCTTTTTCAGAGAGAAGGAGAGTGAGAGAGTAAGGTCAAGCTATTCTGTTCGTTGCAATCCTAGATATGGGTCCGGCGAAAAAGTGGTCGAATTTATTTACGAAAATCATCTTCAGGGCATTTTTTGGTATATGGAAGGTAATAAGAAATTTTATATCATAGAATAACGAGAAAAGCGGCTGATAGTCGTTTTTTCAAACTTTTGTCAAACTTCAAATTTTAAACAGACTGATGAACAAGGACTATCACCCGCTTTTCTCGTTATTCTGTGATAAAACATTTCTTATTAACTTCCATATACCAACAAATGCCCTGAAGATGATCTAATTAATAGATCGAAACACTGCAGCGTCGGCCAATAAACTCACCACTTAACTCATTTAAACCTGTGTTTTTTCAATCTTTTTTAATATACTACACACACACACACACTCACACACACACACACACACACACACACACATATATATATATATATATATATATATATATACATGCTCAATATCCTATACAAAATAAAATCTTATCATTTTACTTGTGATCCAATACTCCTGACCCCAATTCATATTTGTGTGATAATCTCGCGTGTATTAGTTCTGAAGTTCAACAAACAGAGGTGATCTCTTTTGTCGACAAGACAAAAACGAAATCTCCAAACTCCTTAGCAATTTGTTGAAAGTACTTCCAGCAGAATTTTCTTTCGCTAACGGAACATTGTTCTCACGTCAAAGTGGAATTTTGATTAATACTTTAGGAATAAAAGTCGACGATATTTCCTTTTGAATAAAAAACAATTTCATTAAGATGTCGACTTCCATTTTTTGTATTGTTGTCTCGAGAAATGAAAGATGTTCTGTTTACACGTGTTTACACACAACTTCACGAAATACAAACACAACTAATATGTATGTATGTATGTATGTATGTATGTATGTATGAATGAATGTATGTATGTAGGTATATGTGTGTACGCGTGGATCTATGATTCCCGGTGATTAATCAATTTGATGCTTTTTAACACACACACACACACACACACATATATATATATATATAAATTTATTTTAAAAATGGAAAGGAGTAACCTACTCGAGTTTCATCGATTGATTCTTCAGGGTTACTTTAAATTAATCGAGTTTACGATTAATCTTAGGTGTTATAAACATGCCCGTTGGAATGGGACTTAACTTTAGTCTAAAGTTAAGTCCCATTCCAACGGGCATGTTTATAACACCTAAGATTAATCGTAAACTCGATTAATTTAAAGTAACCCTGAAGAATCAATCGATGAAACTCGAGTAGGTTACTCCTTTCCATTTTTAAAATAAATTTATGCTCTACATTGTATTGAGCACTTTGTATTTGTTTTTTCTCAACCTTAACCTCTGGATATTGTGCGCTTCCAACGATCGTTCTTATACCCACCGTAAGTTAATACTTACATACATACATATATAATATATATAATATATATAATATATATAATAATATATATATATATATTCAACTGAACAAATTCATACGCACATATATAGTTCTTGTTTTTTAACATGTCGTGTTTACCAAATATTTGAGTAATATTTAAAAATTCAATCTCATGAATAATAAAACCAAACTAAGTAGTGATTAGCAAAAAAAAAAAAAAACACAATGTCAAATGATAGATTTTGCTGTTTCAGCAGATTACATGTGTAATATATATATCATCATCATCATCATCATGTCGTGCTTTCAGCACAGATATCCATGACAATCTCTCTCCATCCGTCCCTATCGCTCACCATTCTCGGGAGGTCCTCTATGCAGCATCCTGCATCCGCACAGAGCTGATCAATGTACGTTTTTTTCTGGTCGGCCCACACTGACTTGTCCATGTGCTGGTTTCCACAAGAGGACGTCGCTTTTGAGTTCGTCCTTGCTTCACCAGCAGTGTCCCGCGTGTCTTGTCCGTCTTACTCTGATGGTTTGGGTGATATGTGGCAGGTGGCCGTACAGCTGTTTTCTCGTAGGGTGTTGTTTCCATGTCTTGTTCAGGATCACCCGCAGCATTCTTGTACAGCTCCCATCTAGTTTATTCTCTAGTCGCTTAGTTAGGGTCCAGGTGGTGCAGCCGTACAGCAGTACTGATATGACAGCGGCCTGGAAGAACCGTCTCTTTAACTTGTCTGTGAGGTTGGGTTTCCATATGACCAATAATTTATTTATAGCGGCCCATGCTTTTCCTAAACTCTGATAAAACCGAGTTCATGTCTTTCAAAAACAAAAGCGACATCTCAACCATCGACGGCAAACTCCTAAACTCTGTAGAACAATTTAGATACTTAGGCAGTAACATCTCTTCCACAAAATGACGTCAGTGAACGTAATATATATATATATATATATATATATATAGATATATAGATATATAGATATATAAAATCGTTTGTATGTGTTAGTCTAGGACTTTACCTCATTCGGCACGGCATCCGCTTGGGAACCACAATATCGGCCCTCATTAACCCAATGCGTCAGTAGCAAAGTTTTGATCTGTGAGGTAAAGCGGGGGAACTGATGGTAAGTGTTGCGCTCCATCTTAGACACAAAAACAATATCCCTTGTCCAGAACTAGGGACAATGGTATAGACTACTTCCCTGTCCAGTTGATACCGATAATAGACGGTTTCATCGACTTTACTTTTCTTTTTTTGTTATTAAAATGAGCTCAATTTTTATTGGGTGCCCAACTGTAGGAATCTTAAAATGATCTTTGTAAAAATCCACTTAAATCAATGGTTTGCAAGGTCGTCTTAATAAATTGAGCTCAATTCTTATTGGAGGATCAACTCTTGTAACTTTGTGTCAGGTGAGTTTAATCTTTGTAAATATCAATGGTTAAGAAACTTGTCTTACTTGACGGAATTGAGTAATAATGTGTTAATATAGAAATAATAGTTATATACTATTCTTTTTTAATCTTCTACGTGGAGTGGTTCGAATCCGGTTGCTGAGCGAATGCTGACAATGTTTGGAACCTTGAAGCCAGCTTGGGGTGCTTGGGTGCTTGGGGTGCTTGGGACATCCTGGCTTGTGCCATTTATAGTTTTTAGTAATAACACAACGCCACTTCTTTTTTCTCTTGGGATTTTCTAGTGTATGATAGAGAGGGTAAAATTGATAGGCAGTAAGATTAGTGAGAGATTGGTGACTTTATCACCAATCAAACAAAAGAAACGAGCAGGGAAAT
>CM042149.1:121859438-121882322 GCA_023376005.1 Doryteuthis pealeii
GATGAATGCATGCGATTTTAGCATGTATGAAACCTAAGGTTGTGACTGTTCTATTGCCATCAAATAAATAGATATGTAATACCTTTATATATTTATTATATATACATATACATATACATATATATATGATAAGTTGTAAACAAGGTATGTTTGGAATGGCTTTTTTGCCGACAATTTTTGGGAGAATATGTGCTTAATTAGAGTCGTACCAAATTTTGAAAATTAATTAATTAATAATGAATTAGGCGGGAATGCCTATTTAAATGTATGGCTAAACAAATCGAGAAAAATCAATCTCTGTATGTACATTTCGGCCTATTAGGCCTCATCAGCCTATTAGGCCTCATCATTCCTATCTATAGCTCTGCTGATGAGGCCTAATAGGCCGAAATGTACATACAGAGATTGATTTTTCTCGATTTGTTTAGCCATACATTTAAATAGGCATTCCCGCCTAATTCATTATTAATTAATTAATTTTCAAAATTAGGTACGACTCTAATTAAGCATATATTCTCCCAAATATATATATATATATATATATATATATACATACATATATATGTATATATATATTTTTGGGAGGCTTAAAGCCATATAAAAATAAACACATATATGTATATGTATATGGTATTTGTAGAAAAGTTGACACCGGTGAAAATGGTCACAATGGTTAGTTGATGCAAGTTTCACAATGATAAGACAGCGATATAACAAATATAAAGTGCTCAATACGTGAGTAGAGCAAATTTACGCGAGTTTCACTATAAGTATCTTCAGGGTTAAATCCACTGGATTAATCAAGATATTGATTAACTGGCAGCGTTCCTTTGACTGCGGATCTATAACCAAATTTACGCGAGTTTCACTATAAGTATCTTCAGGGTTAAATCCACTGGATTAATCAAGATATTGATTAACTGGCAGCGTTCCTTTGACTGCGGATCTATAACCAAATGTCATCGCAAAAAAATACACACGTGCAATCGACTGCAGTTAATCAATATCTGGATAATCCAGTGGATTTAACCCTGAAGATCCTCATGGTGAAACTCGAGTAGGTTTATTACTGTGTACCATTATCATAATAAATTTGCTCTACTCACGTATTGCGCACTTTATATTTGTATATCGCTGTCTTATCATTGTCAAACTTGCATCAACTAACCATTGTGACATTTTCACCGTGTAACCTTTTCTACAAATACCATATATATATATATAATATATATATATATATATATATATATTATATATATCAGAAAATGCATAAGGCAGAGATATATAGAAATATATGTGGATATCATTATATCATACGCTACTCTCATTGAAACCTCATTAATGTGACCATTCAAGCATCAGTGGTATGAAAATACATACACACACACCACACACACACACACACACACAGAGAGACAGACAGACAGACAGACAGTCAAAGACGGACAATGGAAAACATTACGTCTTGCTCTAGCCTCATCCCAGCATAATTAGTATGACAATATAGCAACACGCACACACACGTATGCGCGTGCACACACACACGCACACACACACGCACACACACACGAGCACAACAGTGAAAAATATTACATCTTGCGCTAGCGATATTGTTGCGACAATACGCACGCAACAGGGAATATCATTTCGTCATGTGATTGCCTTATTCAGGAATAATTATAGTAAAAATACAATATCTTCAAATATCACCAGACTTTATCGCTTCCCCGGTCATATGAAAATGCCAGGTCAAGTGGTTGTATAATCACAGCTTCCAATAGAGATATATATATTATATATATATATATATATATATATATATAGCCTTTTATGAAAAGCAGTGATTATACGAACCAACATATATATATATATATATATATATATATATATATAGAGAGAGAGAGAGAGAGAGAGAGAGGGTATTCTATGTTGGAGGCGCGTTGCAGAATGGTTAGAGTCCTGGGAAATCCTAATCCTAGACATGCCTGTTTGCATTGCACATACCGCTAATACCTTTGGGAAAGGTATGAATCCATATATTCTCTCTCCGGATATGGGTAAAATAGTAGGACAGGCTGGGCTCTTTAACCTTGGATCGGTAACCAGTCTAGGAGAAGGAAAACTCTGAATTTGGAAATCTTAGGTCAGTCGTTGATTGGCAAAGTGGAATTCCTTGTACACCAATTCTTTCCTCTCGACTGGGCAAAAAGTGCGGAGGGTCCAACTCAAACCTTCACCACTATAAACAAAAGACTCTGTAGGTTGTTCATCCGATGATCCCTCGTGCGTCTAAATTGACGAAAGAATTGTTAAGTATCTGGCCGCCATCCATGGCCAGTTGTAAAAGAACTTAAAGTAAATAAGTAAGTAAGTCTCGAGTTATTTGGTAAGTCAATAAGTCCTGTGGTATAGTATCCTTTGGTAAATCAATAAGTCCTATGGTATAGTATCCTTTGGTAAGTCAATAAGTCCTGTGGTATAGTGTCCTTTAGGTCCGACGCCCAAGAAGATTCAAGTAGGAGTGAGCTAAGATTAGAATCAGGCCAGTATAAATACAACAACAGCAGCAGCAGCAGCAGCACTGCCAGTGATTGGACCGTAGTGGTCACGTGCTTATCGGCGAGTCCATAAGTAGAAGTGACCATTTATCACACGCCTTATATCTCAAAACTCCAACAAGAGTCCATATATTGGAGAAAGGAAAATGAAGTGCCAGCTTACAGGTGTAATAGATATATCTATTTATTATGAACTGCTATACAATTTAAAAGAGTTTGTTACTAAAAACTGTTACTAAATAGCCGCCCAATCACTTTCAACTCAAAGTGATTTGTCTTCATACGCATGTAACCAGCTGCTATGAAGCCAATGGTAACAAACACTTTTTAATTGTACAGTATTTCACAATATATATATATATATATATATATATATATATATATATATATATTGTGTGTGTGTGTTTGCATATATATAAATATATACATTAATATATTTGGGGGAAGCGATCGTTGTGTACCTTATCGTGAGAAATGGTCCTAGCGACCCGGTTTCAAATCCTATACGATGCTGTATGTATTTAACATTGCGATAATACTATTGAGAAATATATGCAGCCATTTATATTTCTATATGAATAAATAGTAGGGATGACGGTTTTTTTTATTTTGGGGTAGCAACCAGTCTAGGAGAAGGAAGACTGAATTAAACCCTGTTACTTTCCCACTTAAAATTGACCTTGTGCCGTATTCAGCTCGTGTGGAAGTGTAAGGAAATTGAGTTATGAATTAAAACTAGTAAGTCATGGTGCCACTGTATGTATAAGTACCCATTCTACTCTCTCTCTCTCCTCCTCTCCCACCTCTCTCTCTCTCTCGCTCTCTCTCTCCGTCTTTCTCACACACATACTCATTTTTTCTTTCAGCTTTTGTATGTTTGCACGAATGTGTGTGTGTGCTAGTGTATCTGCGTGCGTGTATGTGTGTGTGTGTGTGTGTTAGTGTGTTAGTGTGTGTGTGAGAGTGTATATGTGTGTGTGCATGTATGTGTGTGTGTGTGTGTGCATGTTTGTGCCATTTTAAATTATGTGGATAATGAGATTCGAAAATGGTGTTTGGGAAATGTGATTGAAAAACTGAAAACCGGGTTGGTGAAATTGACAATTTAATCGAATAAATTCTACAGCTTCATCAAATATTAAAGACCTTTTTTCAAATATATTTCTTTTTATTTCTTCTTTTAATTCAAGTTTTTAACTTTTTGGTCGTAATTTTAAAAAGAAAATTTCTGTATAAACGAATAAATTATTAATTTCAACAAGTAGGTTTTCATTTTTTTTTAATAACATTTATTATATATATATATATATATATATATATATATATATATATATATATTAATAAGTCATCCACATACATATATATATATATATATATATATAAGGTGCAACTGTAAAATTCACTTTATCTATTAAAAACGATCGTTATATATATATATATATAATATATATATAATCTTCATACAATGACTGCTATTTACACAGTATCATTGCAACCAACAAAGCCTTCATCAGATGATGACTCTGGGTTCAGGCATAGTTTCGGGGCCGAACCATCATTACCACTAACCAGAGCGCCCAGCAGTATCTCACGATACCACCAGACTTTGTCGGTTTGATGTCACAATATAGGACTGTCATATCCACGCTGATGCGGTTAGAGCTTTTCCTGAATCTTTTTTAAGTATTTACTCTTGTCTCTCTCTCTCCCCCCCCCCTCTCTCTCTCTCTCTCTCTCTCTCTCTCTCTAATATATATATATTATATATATATATATAAATTCTACAGCTTCATATATATATATGTATACGAGCGTCTTTCAATAGATAAAGTGAATTTTACAGTTGTGCCTTTTCGAAGGATAGTAATGGGTTATTCAATTTATCAGAAGTCTGTCAGCATGACCTTATTTACTTACTGCTGCCCCCGGAACATTTTTTTTTTTACCGGTAGTCAGTGTATTCCCAAAACATGAGCTTTCTTTTCGATTCAGGTTTGTTGTGATAAATCTATGTTTAACTAATTTTAAAATCTTTTATGAAAATATTTTTCTCTGTACATATGACCCATTTTTCTTTAAATTTCACATAGTCTGCACATCTCAGACCCCAAATATTTCATGGCAGACTGCTATTCAAGACTAAAGTAACTCTGTTTGAAATGCTGCCATTTTGAATAGCCTCAAAACAAATATTTTTGAGAGATTATATTTCAGGACTCTGTGTTGTTCGCCTCGCACGGATGGTTTGTGTGATATGCGGCAGGTGGCCATACAACTGTTTTCTCTTGGGGTGTTGTTTCGACGTCTTGTTTATTATTGCACGCAATACATCCTATACTAAATATTTGTGATGGAAAGACGGGATAAGTAAACCGTTACAAACAGGAGGGTTACAAACGAACGTTCATGTTCGAAGTCGGAATATTTTTTAAATTTTGAAAATGCATATTCTGTTTTAAAAATAAAATAAATTCTATTTTTTTAAAATCAGAAGCATTATAATCTACAAAAGAAAACTCAAAAGAATTTGTTGTAAAATTATATAAAAAATGTATAAAAAGTATAAAAAATGTTCATGATTCCAGCCACAAAAAAGCAAGTTAAAAGTCAACAGCACAATTGAAGAAGGTGGAAAATTTTTCAAACGATTTGTAATGTTGACAAAATCCGTGGTGCTGCAGACCACATTAGTTGTAGAAATCCAGGTATTTTGTTTTTTGAAAAGACAATATGAAAAGTAAATGGAATTGAATCCGACAGTATGAATTAAACATTTTTATAAAAAACAAACAAATGATGTTATAATTCCCCTCCTGTTTGTAACGGTTTACTTATCCCGTCTTTCCATCACAAATATTTCGCTTTTGATGAAGACAGCTTTAATAAAAGGTCGAAACAGATTTCTGTCAGCGAACTATAACATCATTTGTTTGTTTTTTCTAAAAAATGTTTAATTCATATATATATATATATATATATATATATAATATATATATATATACAACCCTTAAGTACGAACAAAAAATGACACACGGTCAATTTCTTAAGCGTTAAGAGTTTAACAGGTGTGAATTCAGAGTTTTCCTTCTCCTAGAAAGGCCAAGGTAAGAGCACAATCTGCCCTAATATTTACAGTACTCGAGACAGAGTAGTTAGATTCATAACAGCCTCGTTCAGGATTTGCGCAGCGAAAGGGTTAAGAGACCAGTACTTGTCGTTGTTATTCTTTTTGTTGGTTTGTTTTCTTAGCTTCCTCGACTACTATATTAACTGTCGTCTATGTAATATAATATTGAAAGGTTGAAATTCTAATATTAAAAGGGCCAGCAGCAAACCTTGGTTTCAAGAATTAATTCGATAAATGATTTATGACCTCTAAATATAAATCAACAAATACTGAATATACAAGCGTTGGCTGAAAATGTTAGACTATATATATATATATATATATATAATATATATATATATATCCACGCGTTGTACACGAGCCAAATAATGTTACATTGAACCACTGAAGCTTTCTTTTTTTTCTTTTAAGAAGTAATTGTTTAACTGTCTTTAACGAAATAAGCAAACGAAAATAGTATGAAATAGATTAATTCTATTTCGAAAAAAAAATAATAGCGAAATAGAATTTAATAATAAAACGAATAAAAAGAACCGATTGAAAATAATTAATCAAGGGAGACAACTTAGTAGAAAAATAGAAGAAAGGGAGGGAAAGTAAAAAAAAAAAAAAAGGAATAAGTAAAATGTACAAAGTTAAGAGTGACAAATTTAGGAGGAGAGAAATTCGAAATGAAAATTAAAAAAAAAAAGAAACGATGAAAGAAAAGAAAAAAGAGGAAAAGTATAGTATTAAAATAAATCGACTCTTTTTCTCGGAGAAAGTAAACCCTAAACTTCCCCCTTTTTTTTCTTGGTCCTTTCTTTTCTTTCATTTCTTCTTTCGGAACATATGATATTTAGGCACCCCTTTTGCGATCTCGATTCGTGAGGACATTTTTTCCATTTACACCGGTTAATTGTCAACCGACGATTTTTAGAGATTGTTTTTAAATTATAAAACAAACTCCTAACCCTAACCCCTAACCCTAACCCCTAACAAACAACCGGATTTTGACGGTGTAAATGAGAAAAGTGTCCTCGTGAGTCGAGATCGCGGAAGGGGTGCCTAAAGGTCATATGGTACCTTCTTTCTCTCTTTTTTATCATATATCTTTTCCTTTTTGTTTTCCTTTGTTTTCTATTTTTTTTCCGTGGATCTCTTTTCCGTTCTTCTCCTTCTCTCTCTCTGTCTCTCTGTCTCTCTGTCTCTGTCTCTGTCTCTGTCTCTTTCTCTGTCTCTCTCTCTCTCTCTCTCTTTCGTTGCTTATGTTGCCTTTTTATTTATTTTTCGCTTCTTCCGATTCCTTTCTTTGTTCATGATGATGATGATGATGATGATATTAGGATTTACTTTATTTACTTTAAAAAGGGCCGGGGCTTCCCGTAAAGGCAATAGGGTTGAGGCACTCATATAGGTGCTAGGGTTTGAAATCACTAGCCCAAGTAAGGACAAATATTTGTGTGTTTTTTTTAACAGAAAGAAATGTGGAAGTCACAAATAAATAAATAAATAAACTGTCACGTGGCTTCTTTTGTTTTTAATCATGTAAACTCAAAACCATACACATTTTATTTCTCCAAACCACTAATACTAACAAACAGTATTTTTCTTTCCTTTTTGTTTTTCTTTGTTTCTTTTTTTTCTCTACCCTGGACCTCTTTTTCATTCTCTCTCTCCCTCCCTCTCTCCTCCCTCTCTCTCTCTCTCTCTCTCTTCTCTCTCTCTCTCTCTATATATAATATTATATATTTATATATAATATATAATATATATATATATAATATATTACAGGATGTCCCAGAAGTCGCGCACAATGTATAAAAAATTCATATAAAATGTATAAAAAGACATATGAATATCAATTTTATTCATCATAATCATAATAGATGCTCAAATTGTTCACCCTCTCCATTGATACAAACATTAATTCTCAAGATGCACTTTGTACGGATGAAATTTCTGTGTCTTAAGAATACGATGTACTGATGATTTGCTAATCTTAAGATCCTGGCTTATTTTCCTTACTGATTTCACGGGGCTTCTAGCAACATTCGCGAAAACCATAGTTGATGTTGCTTCATCAGTTGCACTCTTTCGTCGACCACATCTCTCGCGGTCAGCAACTGAGCCGTTTTCTTGGAAACATTTTATCAAACGGCAGACAGTGGTATGGTTCAATGTTTTTTTCTCGCTCGGGATGAGTGCGGTTGAATTCTTCTTCCCCATCTCTTCCAAACATAAAAAAACAATTTAACTCTTTCTTGTATTGCTAATTTCTCACCCATATCCAATAAAATCTGAAAAAAAAAATTATATGGTGCCATTATATAGTAAAACTCACAAAGACGCCTAAAAATTGACCTTGTGTCACATCCTGCTGGCGCGGAAGCGTTTGTAAATAAGTACATCGCACACACGATACAAAATTAAAAATATATCTGTGCAACCAATAAAGATGAAAATTTGTCGGGCATGGATTTGATACCAGCGTATCTTAACCTCCAAACCAAGAACACGCCAGAAGAATCAGACAATACCAGTAGATTTTCATGTTCCTATAGAATAAACATAAATGTATGCTTAGATATCTTCAATTTCACCTGCCTCGTTTCAGCTATATTTATTCCAGATTACACTGCCCATATTTTAAAATGGAGTCTTAGTGGATGATGTTAAATTGGGACAACTTGCTATGGAAGAGATAAATACCAATTGAATCATAAATTGTTATGAATAGAGTTAAAAGAGTTAACAAATTAAATAACAAATTATGAAATAAATAGTTAAAAAAAGAAAAAAATAAAGGTAGTATATATTTGTCTATTTTATATTTAAGCAAATTAAATTAATAAAAATCTTTGACTCATTGACGGTTAACCAATGAACAACCGCGGAGAAACATTTGATAAGTATTTTAATATTATTTGGATTATTCGGACCATTGTCCTCATCTTGATTGTTATATGTACAAATTAGGTTAAGACAGTTCTAAGTGACAGTTATCTATAGACTGCAGCTTCAATCCTGGTCAGAGGCAGCAGTAACATAGAATAATAATTAACACAGCTTATCACCTGTACTCCAGCTATGGTTAGTGGAATGAGAACAGGATACTCATGTGGACTGAATAAAGGGTGAAGTTGAAAGTTCCGTGATGGTACCCGATTACGACAAGAAGTTTCCCGAGTTCGAATAGAAGGTTCCCGAGTCTGAAAAAAGAAGGTTCACGAGTCTGAAAAAAGAAGGTTCCCGAACATCTGAATGAAAAAAGATTTGAAAGAAAGAAGGCTAAATAATAAGAAATAAAAGAAGAAAGAAAGAAAGGAACGGACAGGCGGACAATAGAAAGATAGAAAGAAACAAAAAAGGAGAAGGACATCTAAGGAGGAAGATTCGAAAAATAGAAAGCAACAAGTCAAAAGTCAAAAAACATATAGAAGAAAGAAAGAAAGAAAGAGACGGAGAGAGAGAGAGAGAGAGAGAAGAGAGAGAGAAGCAGAGAGAGAAGAGATAGGAGAGAGAAGAGGAGAGAGATGAGATGAGAAATCGTGAAAGAAAGAAAGCGGACCGATAGATATATAGAAATTGTATATTTAGACAGAGAGCAGAGAGAAAAGCAGAGATTTAACGAGGAGAAAGTAGAAAGGAAAGAGGGAGAATAGAGCGAAGAAAGAAACGCAAAGAAAGGAAAAGAAGAGAAAAGAAAACTGATTAAAGAAGATGAGGAAGCAGAGACTGAAAAAGATAAGAAATAGAAAGAAAGAAAAAGAAAAGAACAGAAAGACATATGCGGAGAAAAAGAACAAGAACGAACAGCGAATCAATAGAGAAAGGACTACGAAAATTATATATCTTCAAGGAGAAGGAATAGAGGAAGAGATTCGAAATAGAAAGCAACAAGTCAAAAGTCAAAACATATAGAAAGAAAGAAAAGAAAGAACAAGAGGAGAGAGAGAGACGAGAGTCGAGTCGTGATTTTTTATTGTTTAGGGGACGGGAGGAGGGTGGGTGCGCCATGAGGGGTCGGAGAGGGTATGAGAGAAGTGAGAAAAAGAAGAGAAGTCGTAGAGTAGACAGTAAGATGAAAAGAAAAGGCGGAGAGAAAACAAGAAAGAAGAGAGAGAGGAGAAGGGGAACGTGAAAGAGAAGATGGAGAGACTAGAGAAAGAAAGAAAGAAACGAAAGAACGGACGAGAAAAGAAAGACAAAAAGAAAGAAAGAAAGAAAGAGAGAGAGAGAGAGAGAAGAAAGAAAAGGAAGAAAGAGAGAAAGAAAGTGACCACAGAAGAAAGTGAGTTTGGAAAGAAAAAAGTAACACTCGAACAAAAGAAAGAAAAAAGAAAAGAAAAACAAGGAAAAAAGAAGAAAAGAAAGAACAAAGATAAGAAAGAAATAAGAACATAATATTATAAAAGGCTTGAAGGGATTTGTTTCAAAGCAATACTAAAAAAAAAATGTCATGAAAACCTAATCACTCTATATATACTGAATTACACTCCTCCCCCGCTTTCTCCGCCCCTCTCTTTTTAATTTTATTTTTCTGTATAAAAATACTAATTCTTTTTTAAAAATCGAGTACGCAAAACCTTTGCATTCTTAACTAAAAATCATTACCTTTTATTTTCAAAATACATTTTAATTATTTCCTTTTTCGTGGGTGGGTGTGATTTTCGATGAAGAAATCCATGCGTGTTGTTAGAATAAAGAGGCCAGTAAATTCAAATAACTGTGATAATTAAGGAAAATAACACGACTATATTTATCTTTTAGGTAGTAGTTATATCACGTAATGTCATCTTACATTGAATATACAACTAATCAGAGTTCTCGGCTTTCATCTAATTAGTAGCCAAGTTCAGCTCGGACTAATAAAAAGATGCCCCTCAATATCAGAATTGGCGAAATTATTAGTAGTTTCCGCTAAGCATCCAAAAGTTGCTTAATTAAATACATGTTAGTCCGCTCAACTGATTAACTCTACCATGATATACTCACAATGTTACAACTGACATTTCACCTTCCGAATCTATAGTAACGTTGTTATACCTTTTCTTACTTCTTACTACTGGTGCGTCTTTTCTTCTGGCCGCTTGTTCTATCTTCTAACATCTGGATTAGTCGTAGCCGTCTGCGTGTGTGACTTTTCTTGGATTCCGGTCTGGTCCTCTATTGTATTCCTCGTTATCAAAGCCCTTTTCATTGTTAGTTTTTAGGTCAAATAAAACACAAGACTTCGATTTACGTTGATGTACTTTATGTCACCAAATCCAAACCAGTCAATCTGCGCAGAGTCCTTATCATCTTGTAAATCTACAGCTTCTAACTTCTAACTGCCCACTGAGTTACCTTAGTATCCTTAAACCACGAAGAGGTGACTTGCTACTGCCTTCCGATTCTCACGAATTTATCCCCGAAAGGTGAAGACGTGAGGTCAACGCGCTGTCAACTCACTCTCAAGGCCATTCAGCTTCACAAATCAAAGCAACTGCACTAACGCCATTATGAATTTCATACATCTATTGACAAATCATTAGGTATCCTACATAATATGTAACAGACAACAAACTGGGTCCGATCTACCATAGAAAGGGTAGGGTCCAACGATCGGTGACCATAGGGGCTACGTTCTAGGTTTTCAGACAATGTAGTAAAAGAGTTCGAAAATTTGATTATATATTGTCATATGACATTATACTGAAATCAATGAGCTAATATTTGACATCTCTCCGTCTTCTAAAGACGATGGCGGTTGTGTCCATCTTCTTCACTCCATCTGCACGTGTGGAAAAACACAGGTGCCAATTTTTGAATGGCAATCTCTGGTGCAGTGACTGCAAACAAACAGTTATGCTTGCTGGGTTTGTTGTTCTCTCCTTCCTTCTGGTTCTCTTTGCTGTGGCGCTCTACCTTTCTCTCTGTTTCACTAATTTTGGTGCCTTGTTTGACAAGGATGGCTAGGCAGCTCGGTTTCTGTACCCAAACTACCATGGTTGGTGCTGATGTAGCATGTTTTCATGTCTTTCTTGTAGAGTGTGTGGTGTGGTCTCCCTACCGGTCCGTGACCTTCTTCGCCATACAGTAGGTCTTTGCGGATGGATGTTTGTCTATCCTCCTGACATGACCAAACCAACACACCGGTGCCTCTCACAGATGATGGCGAATCCTGTTCATTAAGAATTTACATACAGACGAAACCAAAATTTGAAAAGAAATAGTATCAGATGAACACCTTAAAAAGCAAAAAAATGTATGTATTTAATCGAAGCTTTCCTCCGGTACCCTTCCCAATGTTATTTAAGGATTCTCAGTGCCTGTGGCTAACGTTCTTGACTTCGACTTTGTATTACAAAAAGTTCGACTCCCACTCTCTTTACTTCGCTCCCTATTTGGACAAATTACCATTGAAAAAATTACAACCACCCATCCCTCTAGTTATCAGCTAAATACTACCACTACAGTTATTTTAAAAGGATGGCTTTAGCATTAAATCAACGAAGGAGATTGATCTATACAAAATATATAATGTCAGTTAGTGTGTATGTATGTCCGAGGAAACTATGAAAATATTACAATTAATGACAAAGTAAATATAGTCACACATTCACATCACCAGATGTTGATTCAGAAACAAAAGTAATGAAGACATGATTATATTTGTGATGATAAGTAAAAAATATCGATATCACACACACATTATCATTCTATTAAATATTTCTATGTAAATATTCTATCGATATCACACCACACACACACACACACACACACACACACATACTAATTATATATAATATGTGTGTGTGTGTGTGTGGTGTGTGTTGTCTGTTTGTGTGTATGTGCATGCAGTGTGTGTGTTCTATAATGTTGGTAGAAAAGTTTTACAAAAAATGCTCAATGCTACTAAAGGAAAATGGATTTGTAATTTTTAAATATTCAAATTGTGTTCTCGTCCATAACCAGATTTCTTTTGGTGTGATGCTCCTTACTGTTTTGGGGATCGAATATATATTTTTGTGCCAACGGAGCTAAATCTCGTCAATAAATCAATTAAGTAAAAAAAAAAAAACATCTTACTATATACTGAAATAAAAAGGATTCCCTATACTAAATACAAAAGGTTCCATATACTACAATACAATGGATTATGTATATTAAAAACAAAGGGTTCCATATACTAAATAAAATGGGTCCATATATTAAATACAATGGGTTCCATATACTAAATACCAATGGGTTCCATTAACTAAATACATTGGGTCCGTATATCAATACAAAGGGTTCTAATATATTAATACAGAGGTTCCATATATTAAATACAAAGGCTTCCAGTACTAAATACAAAGGGTTCCGTTATATCAAATACAAAGGGTTCTGTATATTAATACAAATGGGGTTCAATATACTAAACACAATGGCCCACAACATAAATACATGGGTTCCATATACTAAATAACATTGGCGTTCCTAGTATATCAAATACAAAGGGTTCTGTATATTAAATACAAATGTTCACATATTATTTAAACATTGGGTTCCATATACGAAATACAAAGGCCCTCGTATACAAATACAAACGGGTTCCCGTATATTAAATATAAAGGGTCCATATACAAATACAAAGGGTTCCGCTTATCACTAAATACAAAGGTTCCATATACAAAATTAAAGAGACCCCTATACTAAATAAACGGTGTTCTTATATTCTAAAATAAAACGAGCTTCATATACTAAAAAAACAGGTCCCGCTATTAAATAAAAAGGATTCCATGGTCAAATCAAATATAGTTTCAATATAGCTGAATAAAAAAGGATTCCTATACACAAGATAAAAGGGTTGACTCTGCGCAAATAAAAAAAATTGGCCCCTTGTAATTAAACAAAAAAGGTCCCCTATACTAAATAAAAAAAAGAGGTCTAAAATTAAATCAAAAAAGGGTTCCATATATACTATATTAATAGGAACTACATACTAAGTCCCCTTGTCTAGACCCTATAATTTAGAGTTAGCTGAAGGCAGATTTGTACACCCCAAAGTCTAATACGCATTCTGTGTTGTTTCTCCCACATGTTCAAATTGAGTTCATTTGAACAAGATTAGTCGTATTACATAATATTATATAGATTTCTCTGATCACACACTCTGATACATACATACATACAAACATACATATTATTACTATATATAGTATATTATCATATATAATATATAATATATATCATATTAATATACATAATATATATAATAGAGCATTAAGGCATGTGTACTTTACTATATATTTCAAAGCCTTTATTGGAAACATTTTTTTTTACTTTTAGCGAGAGCACATTGAACTCGTTTGTGTATTCATAAACATTTACTACCCCTCGCTTGTCTTTTATTGAACAGCTTCGTTAGAGAGCCAATAAAAATGAATAACACAAAAGTTCAGTTGAATCTATACGCATAGCAAAAGTGCTTCTCTCGTTGTAATAATCAGACGGACTGGATTTCGCGAAAACGTTGAAACCTTCCGGATAATTGAATTTAGTAAATGTTCAAAATGCGATTATGTTTTTTAATAAAAACCAAAAATCAAAGACCCAGGGAATATTTCATGGCATTTGCTAAATGGGCAACCAAGAAGAGGGAATCCAAGAAGAAGCGGGCATGAGTGGAAAATTGAGAATTATAGGTCGTTACTTTTTAGTCATAAAAAAATTACGGATCTTTCATGAAATCGGTTTCAGACTTTCTATCGTATCATAATCTATCTATCTATCTACTATCTATCTCAGTAATCCATATCTATCTATCTATCTATATATCTATCTCAGTATATCCATATCTATCTACATCTATCTATCTATCTATCTATCTATCTCTCCTCTCTCTCTCTCTCTCTCTATATACTATATATATATATATATATATATATATATATATAATTATATATATATATATATATATTCTATATATCCATATATCTATATCTATCTATATATCTATCTATCTATCTAAATCTATCTATCTATTCTATCTCAGTATATCCATATCTTATCTATCTATCTATCTATCATATCCTATCTATCTCAGATATGCATATACTATCTATCTATCTATCTATCTATCTATCTATCTATTATATAATATATATATAAATATATATACTATATTAACATATATATATCTCAGAATATATGTATATATCTATATCTATATCTTGTCTATCTATCTGTCTACTCTATCTGTCTATCTATTAAAATCTATCTATCTATTCATCTCAGTATACCTCAATCATCTATTCTATCGATCTATCTATCTATCTACTTATTTATCTGTTATCTGTTATCTGTATATATGAATATGTCTATATCCATAGATCTATATCTGTCTATCTATCTCTCTAGTCGATCTATCTATCATCTATCCTATCTATATATAATATATATATATAATATATATAATATAATCATGTAATACCCATCTATATCAGTCTTTTATCATCTATATACATATCAAGCCTCATTATCTATCAGTCTATCCTATATCATTATTTTTATCTATCTACTATATACCTATCTATCCGAGTTTGTTTATAGCTATCCACCCGATCCCTTCATATGTATCTACTCTCCGCCTCTTCAATCTATCAATTAATATCTAGCAGCTAATATTATATTATACTTTTTTATATCTATCTATCTAACTATCTATCTCAGTCCGTTCTTAGTTATCATAACCATCCCTCCTATGTATATATTCAGTCGTTTCCATTATTCTATGTAAAATATCTATCGATATCACCTTTCTTCTTCCTCTTACACTATCACAGTAGTTTCCATATAATATGTCTGTATGTCTGTCCGTCTGTCTGTCTGTTTGTCTCTTTCCCTCTCCCCCCCTCTCTCTCTCTCTCTCTCCATTTCTTTCTGTCTCTCTTCTCTCTCTTTCTCTGCACTTTCTATAATTCTCAGTATTTTCATATATATCTATCTAGATAATAATCCCCCTCTCTCTCTTAAAGCACATTGTAAATGACAATACTAATAAATAACAATAATAATATATATTATATTATATATATATATATATATATATATATTCATAATCCAAAATCAGTATATGTTCAGTTGGTTACTAATCTCTCTTCTATCTATCAATAAATATATATATATATATAAACATATCAATATATAATATATAAAATCAGTATGTTTCAGTCGTTCTAATCTATCTATCTATCTATCTAATCAATCTACGCAATATATATATCTATTATATAGATATATATATATATATTATATATACTACCATATATATAACTATTATATATATATATATTAAGTATTTCCTCGATTATATATACTCTCGTTTCTATGGTCTGTCCGCTCTGTCTGACTCAGTCTTTTCAACTCCTCTCTCTCTCTCTCCTCGTCTCGTCTCTCTCTTCTCTCTCTCTGCTCTCCTCTCCCTCTTCTCTCTTGTAATATTAACTATGAGAGCTGTTATGTCATCGTGTGTGTCTTTGCTTCACACCCTATTCTACAATCTATCGTCTCTCTTACCATTAAATCCTCCCCGCCTTCTCAATGTCAGCAGACCCACCCTCAACAGAATGTTTCCCGCCGAGACTATTGCTCACAGAGAAGTCAAAATTCCAGCTTAATTTCTATATCTACTTATTATTAACAGAATCAAGATAATATCGATTTCAAAAATGACTTTCATGCCGACATAGACTTTTGAAAGCTACAATACGAATACACCATAAAAAGATGTTCTTCTGAAAGCAAAATTCCTATCACAATGACAGACTTTAAAAGATACGTAATCTCCTTTTTTAATAAATGATAACTTTACAATTATATGTACCACACTTGACTGTATATATATTATATATATATAATATATATATGACAAACTAACAGCAAACAATTCTTCCAGGCTGTGGTTATATCAGTGTCGCTGTATGGCTGCACCACCTGGACCCTGACAAAACGCCTCGAGAATAAAGCTTAGATGGTACCTGCACAGAATTGCTGCCAGTAGTCACCTGAACAAGTCATGAAGCAGCACCCCACAAAGAAGCAACTATATGGTCACCTGCCCCCCCCTATATCACACAAACCATCCGGGTGAGACGGAACTAGACATGCAGGACACTACAGGAGAATCGGTGATGAGCTCTTAAGCGACGTCTCCTGTGGAACCAACACATGGACATGCAAACTAGGACGCCCGCTAAGGACTTACATGACCAACTATGCAACAGACTCTGGAAGCTGCACAGAGGACCTCCCAGGGACATGAGTAATAGGGAAGGTTGGCGAAAGATTGTCATGGATATTCGTGCTCGGCGGCGCGACATGATGAGATGATATATAAAGGAACAGTTTGTGTTGTGCGTATTCCGGAGGAAACTATGAAAATACAAAACAATTAGACGACACAGTAAATGTATATAAAGTAAAATAAAGCTTGGGGTGCCTAATGTCGGTATGAGCCATACAGCGAGGAGTAATATCCCCTTTCACTAGCGCTAGATCAAGGAGATTATTTTTGCATGCTGAGGTGTGCGACACACCTACCATCAGCTCCTTTACTTTACCGCACAGATCCCTGTGCTACTCACACGCTGAAGTTGGCGAGGCCGGTCTCGACAGGAAACCTAATGTTTCTGTCTGACACTCTACCGACTGAGCTAAGCCCGACCCTATACAGATTTAATATTACCGGTTTTTGCTTTTTGTGCAAATACGAAGATCTGACTTTAATTTGAAGATTTATATTTAAAAAATTGGAAAAATATATATGTTGTATACCCTTCTCATTAATTACTCTCACTTCTTCTCTGTTCATCTCTATCCGAGTTTTTTCGATGGGGAACTTCGTCTTGGTGACTTCGTTGTCGGTCGCAACTTAACTCATTTCTCTTCTTTATCAGTTCTTGTTACCAAACATTATACACAACCAAAACTGTGTTTTCTTAAGCTTTTATTTCCTTAACTAAACATTCATGCTAACTAAATATCTAACTAACATAGCGCGCGTATTGCAGAGAGAATTACAGTTAAGGCAGTACATCTTCACTGCCTAACGTCCAACTGCAAACTGAGGACCCAAAAACACGTTTCGCGGGCTTTCTGTACTATTTCCATGAAAAAGTCCGCCCGTGATATGAGAAGGGCCATCCCTTTAGAAATACAGGGATTGACGAATAATCTTATGCAACCGTATATATTAGTAACATATAGAAAATAGCATTGAAATTCTACTTAAAAATGTCAACATTGTAAATCTCAAAAGTGAACAATTCAATTACACCAGGTTTTCTTCCTCCTCTCCTCTACCCAGGTGATGCTGTGTAGCCACTTCTAGTAAGAGATAAGTAAAGGCATCGGTACGCTTAAAGTCGGTATCAGCCAGACAGCGGTAAAGTCTATCGTATTTTCAACTAGTACTAGACCAAGAGATGTTTTTGTGTCTGAGGTGGAGCGCCATATTTCCCATCATCTCCTCACTTAACCACACAATCCCTGTGCCCACTCATTACGCTGAGTTGACGAGTGCCAGTATCGAACCAGGAACCTTGTGTTCCTAGTCGGATGCTCGTCTACCGACTGAGCTAAACCCTGTAGCCTGCCCCAACAAACCGACCCATAATTTTAAATTAAACCGAATATGCTATAGTATAGTGATGCTCTGCGGCTATCATCTTGCAATCATATCATCCAAGATGAGACGCAAGAGTGTAAAATCCTGAGTATCTGTGTTGCTTTCACCGAATTCTTATTTTTGATGAGTGTCGTCACGATCAAAAGCTAAATAATGACGATTCTATCCATCTAATCTATCTCATCAGTCTCGTCAATCAATATCTATGCACTCTTTTCAGTCTTCGAAAATTATATCTATCCTAATGCTATCTATCTATTCTCAGTCTTCTCGTATCTATCTGTCTGTTTACATGTTTTAAATTTAGAATAATTATGGCTCTTCTGATCTATCATCTAATCTATATATCAACTTAGTCTCGTCCAGATCTATCTTATCTATCTCTTATCGTCTCGGCATATCCAATCTATCTATCTATGTATCGTATCTAGCGTCTCTTCATATCTATTACGCTAATCTATCATATTTAAAATTTCTCGTATTCCCTTCTTAACAGCGTATCTGCATGTTCTTCATACCTATATTGAATAACATCTCATCTGACTGAAGGATGTCAGCTACGCGTATTAAGAAAGACATGGATTGCTATTAGAAGGATTATCGACATCATGAAAATCTAGATTCTCTCCATAACATGAAGATGATAATTCCTTCGTAAGCTCATAGCCATGCCATGCTTGCTAAGTGTATGGCTACAGTACCTTAACTACATACACAACATCGGGGCACACGCCTAGATCGGGAACTGGCAAGTTAATATCGAAGGGATAATAAATCCATGGAATAGCAAGCAGCTGCTCACAACAAAGTAGCCGTCGCAGCATTGAGACCGAGCCCTCATCCTTCCTAATTCAAAAAAACCAATCCGATAGTAAAAGAAATATAGACCATATTTGTAACACTGTTGGAGAGTGCAAAGGACGACGACTCAATAGTACACATGTTCCTTCATACTGTACTACATTGTGGACACAAACCAGCTACGGGGGCGTAGACAGAAAAAACACTATGATCGATCGCAGCTGCTGCAGGCGGCATACTGCAATTACAGTGAAAGAGGACTGCTCTATAGGATGCAATGGTGTCTGATAGCACTAATGACATATGCTGACGGAATAGTTATGGCAGTATCTCATGCTCAGTTTAGCAACAAACTGCATGAGAAGAACCATGAATGTCTTCTTTCTTTCTCTTCTTTCTGTCTCCAAAGGTGGGCATGTTGCTTCATATTTATTCTTTCCTTTCTCACTTTTATGTCGTGAATGTATTATTGATAATCTCAAAATAATAAGACTAATCTTCTGTCAGAAATTTTGAAGAGTATATGAATTAGTCAATGATTCATTCTTAAAATACTTCTTAAATTAGACAACTAATTCGAGTTCGCTCACAACGTAACGAATTAATTCAATTTATATATATAATGATACATATATATATATATAATTATATATGTATATATACTTATAGAGGATTATAAAGTATCTCACTTCTCATTTCAAAATTTCATGAACTCACTTTGCTGATCGATTACTTTCTTACAAAAATGAATACCAGTGGAACCATACATAACATTGGCTGTTTTATCTAAAAATTCCTACTTGGGCACCAGTCTTTACCTCCTAGCGCTCTCAAGCCGCCTACGGGTATTCCCATCAACTGATCGTTCCCAGAACTCTGTGGAATGGCAGAAAAAATTCTCGTTATGTCGTCCTTCGAGTTCTCCTTCCCTCAACGCAAATCAACCACACAAGGAAAAAACAACATTGATGCTATAGATCAGGGGCTCTCTGGATAACCACTCATGGCGCGACATCCATTGATGTCAAATCAGGTGTTTCTGGCTAGCCATCTCATGCAAGACCATCTATCTCAGGTTAAATGGTGATTCACACATTCACGAACAAAAAAGTGAAACAATGTGTCAGTGCACCATTAAACAACAAACAGAGCATTAATTGACCATGTTTAAATATAAATGTATGACTATATGTGAAACTCCCAAACATATCTGTACATTAACAGCTGAGCGAATTATCAACATTGTCTCGCTAAACGGCTTTTTTACTGTTTATTTAATCGACACTCAAAATCCATATACCTTAAATTTCATTAGTCTTTCTACATCAAGATGCTAGCTGAAATCGAACACCAGTGACCCATAAACATACTCATTTAGCCAGCCAGTTAAAAAATCTGTTTAAAAAGAAAGGACATTCTTTATCGAAATATTCCTTGAATCAGGAATAAAAGAAGCAACTCATTACAAAAATACTCCACACTCATTCTTCATGTAGTTCTCATTAACATCACCCATAGCTTCGAAAATTTAAATCTCAAAAAATAGTATATCATAGACACCAGTATACGTTAAAACACATACATAGAATACAAAGAACTATAATATATACACTGAAAACCGCTAGACTCATCAATATAAAATATATATTCTATTACTTGTATATATATATTATATATATATAAATATATATATCATATATATATTCAATGTGCTGTCTTATGTGTGTATGTGCTGTAGTATGTATTTATGTATGTAGTCACTGTTATGAAAGCACTCCTCAATGAGCAGAGATGGAAACGAAAACAATGTTTAAGCCCGGGATCTAAATGTCCGAGTTTCCTCATATATCGGCTTCCATACTAAATTTTCAATAGAGCCTAGTCTGCCCTGACACTATTTTTCCCATAAACTAGAGACAGAACTAGTGGATGCATACATTTCCAAGGTATTAGCGCCATGTGAATTTGCAATCAGCCTAACTCCAGATTGAACACATTGTCACATATAATAACTTAACATCGCATCTGAACACTGTGGGATGGAACAAGTAGAGACTGTTTGGAATTATATCATAAAGTGCCATCCTACTAACACCATCCATACCTTTGTAATTCAACCCGTACAATTTTTAATTAATATTCTATCTAATTTAGCCAAGTTCAGCTAGTTTGAAAGCGATCCCGTTTATTTGGAGCTAAATTGCGCGTAGTCATCAGGAAATGAGTGTAGGCATTCTCTCAATGGAACATCCCGTCATTGTGCGGGGAAGGATAATGCATTCTACGATCTAAGCGCACCGATCATGTAGGTTCCGTAAGTTGCAGTTCATGACAGGCTTGACAACCCACTGGCACGCTCGAAAATGTGGACGCAAGCACGCAGACGCAGTAAAATCTCTAAGTTGCTTCACTGTGCGCCATGCCTCGAACGATTTCAATACCACCCGAAAGCATTGTCATAGTGCTCCAGCGAACTGTAGGACAGAAACAGACTGCCTGAGACAGAAGAGCGCCGGAACGCAAGCTCTCTCCCGCGCGATTCCTACGCTCATACCATGGATTCCACAAATACAATAGATACATAATTAAGCGGTTTATAATATAACGCAAATACGATATTTATATATATACGACTATAGACATATATTATCATACAATAGTACCTATATATATATAGGTAGTGAGTGAACCCTTCTTGTTTAGTAACACACTAAAAAAGCGACAGTCCACTATATTAGATCCAACCCTATGGCACATACCAGAGTAAACGCCTCAAGCGAGCTCCACAGCTTTAATATTAAGAGTTTCCTTCTCCTTAGGTCCAGGTTGCCTACCAACGGTTAAAGAGCCGAGACAAGCCCTATACTTACTCTTACCATAGCTGGTATAGAGAGTAATTCATACTTTTACCCTACAGGGGCTACTTAAGCGCTAAGTTGAAATGCAATACATGACTCCTACCATTCAGGATTTGAACTCGGTGGCACGAGGCCATTTCCCATGACTTAAACCATTCTCACGACGCGCTTCTAAAAAACATATAGTTTAGCCGGAATATTGATTTACTCAACTCGCTCAGATAAAATTTCCTATGGTCTTAGGGGTGCCTCCATAGTCCGTAGTGCTAAAAACATGTGACTACGAAATCGTAGTTGTATATTTGACTAAGCATTAATGTTTGCTAGCTTCTTTTTCGGCTTGACACCAATCATATACCCGGACCTAAGATTCCACCCCGCCGCACAACAAAAATCAAAAAAACAATCAGGGAATAAACCGATTAATGAAATGTGTTGAATATAATGATATGGCACTAGCATCCTTACACTTTCTACACAATCACTAAGAATCTCTTATTAATAATCAATAAACTACCAACATATAAAATGTTAGTTTAAAAACGCAAGAAAAGATGCATTATATTTTGTATTAATGAGATTTATCAAACACTGACACTCTACATCTTATATCGCCCTTACTTCCTGAGTACCTTCACTTGTTACTTTGTATGTCGATCCGCTGGGTCACACTTACGATGGGGAATATTAGGTCCGTAAATCTCATTTAACCGCTTCTTCTTTTCTCAGCATACCCTCTCTCTCTCTCTCTTCTCTCTCTCTCTCTCTCTTCCTACTCACCTTCTTCTTCTTCTTCTTTCCTCCTTAGCAGCTCAGCATTATAGCAGTCCACTCTCCTTCCGGTCCATCATATATTACTTATAGCATACTCTTCCCCCTTTCTCCCCCTTTCCTTCTTTCTTGCAC
>CM042149.1:121882422-121884922 GCA_023376005.1 Doryteuthis pealeii
TGGGTGGAGGAGATGAGGATCGCTCGCCCTTTTGGACAAATACCATTGAAATTGTGTATTCAACCACCCATCCTCTGTGTTATTTGCAGCTAAAATACTGACGTTTGACTTAGGCAGTTGAGTTTTTCAAGTGATGCTTTAGCATAGGCACGGCAAGAAGGTGTCTATACAAATATATTGTAGTTTGCGAGTGTATGTTGTGTAGTGGTATTATTTGTGCTCTCGGAGGAACTATGAATATTACAATGAATGACGGAAAGTAATATATGGTCTACACATTCACTATCACCAGATGTTGATTCAGAACAAAAGTAATGAAGACATGATTTATAATTTTGAGTGATAAGTAGAAAAACAATAGATCGATAATCACACACAATATATTCTATGGTAATATAATTTCCTAGTGTATAATATCTATCGATATCACGACACACACACACAGCTCAGCACACACGAGGGTTGTGTTTGATGGTTGGGGGGTGGTGCGGGTGGATTTGGTTTCACAATATATATATAATATGTGTGTGTGTGTGTGTGTGGTGTGTTTGTGTTGTGTGATGTGCATGCGTGTGTGTGTGTTTATAATGTTGGAGAAAGGTTATTACAAAAAGTATGCTCTCAAGTGGCTGTACTAATGGAACATATTGGATTTGTAATTGTTAATGTATTCAAATTGTGTTTCTCGTTCCATTGGGAACGTCAGGATTTGTGGTCTTTGGTGTGGTGTGTGATGGCGCGGTGTCACTTGTAACTGTTTGTTTGGGATGCGGAATATGTTTGATGTTATTGTGTTTGGTTGTTTGCCGAGCGATCGCGTGGTCTAAATCTCGTCAATAATCAGTTAAGTGAGAAATAGTGAAGTATACGCATTGGGTGTTGTGTGCTTGTATGATTTATGTTGGTGAAGTTAAATAGGATTGCCCCTATACAGTAAAGTGCAAAGGTTCAGTTCTAAGTCTGGATTATGTATGATTTGAACAGGGGGCGTCAGTATAGCTTGGTTTTTTAGGATAGTAAAATGGGTTCCATATTTATAATGACAATTTGTTTGTTGGTTATCTCTATTATCTAAATACATTCAATGGGTTCCATGTACTAAAAGTACATTGGGTTCCGTATATTCAATACAAGGTTCTATATATTATACAGAGGTTCCCATATATTAAAATCAAAGGGTTGCCATGTACTAATAACAAAGGGTCCCGTTGAGCAATTATCGAGAGTGGTTGAGTGTGATATTTAAATACAAATTGGGTTCAATATATCTAAATACAATGGTTCCCATATACTAAATACATTGGGTTCCATACTAATACATTGGGTTCTATATGGTACATTAATGGGATTGTCGCATAAGGATGTTTCTTGTGGTGATATAAATATTGGGTCTCGTACGTTGGTTTGAGTAGGGGTCGTGTTCCATAGTAATTGATATGGCAGGTTGGGTTTCCATATACGAATATAATATGAATGGGGTCCTCGTTGTATATCATTAGATACAACGGGTTCGTATATTAATATATGGAAAGGGTTCCATATACTAATACAAGGGTTCCGTATACTAAATACAAAAGGTTCCATATACAAAATTAAAGAGACCCCTTATTCTAATAAACGGTGTTCTATATTCTAAATTAAAACGAGCTTCATATACTAAAAAAACAGGTCCGCTATTAAATAAAAAGGATTCCATGGTCAAATCAAATATAGTTCATTACTGAATAAAAGGGATTCATACACAAGAATAAAAAGGGTTGACTCTGCTAAATAAAAAAAATTGGCCCTTGTAATAAACAAAAAGTGTCCCTATACTAAATAAAAAAGGAGGGTCTAAATATTAAATAAAAAGGGTTCCATATACTATATTAATAGGGACTACATACTAAGTCCCTATTGTCTAGACTATAATTAGAGTTAGCTGAAGGCAGATTGTACACCCCCAAAGTCTAATACGCATTCTGTGTTGTTTTTCTCCACATGTTCAAATTTGAGTTCATTTGAACAAGAATTAGTCGTTATTACATAATATTATATAGATTTTCTGGATCACACACTCTGTTCATACATACATACATACATACATATATTTATATATATATATATATATATATATATATATATATATATATATATATTATATACATATATATATATATATGAGCATTAAAGGCATGTGTACTTTACTATATTTTCAAAGCCTTTATTGAAACATTTTTTTTTTACTTTTAGCGAGAGCACATTGAACTCGTTTGTGTATCATAAACATTTCTACCCTCGCTTGTCTTTTATTGGAACAGGTTCGTTAGGAGAGCCAATAAAATGAATAACACCAAAAGTTCAGTTGAATCTATACGCATAGCAAAAGTGCTTCTCTCGTTGTAATAAATCAGACGGACTGTTGATTTGGCGAGAAAAGTTGAAACCTTCCGGATATTGAATTAGTAAATGTTCAAAAATGCGATTATGTTTTTAATAAAAACCAAAAATCAAAGACCCA
>CM042149.1:121887422-121909922 GCA_023376005.1 Doryteuthis pealeii
GCCCCCCCCCCCTATATCACAAACCATCCGGGTGAGACGGACTAGACATGCAGGACACTACAGGAGAATCGGGGATGAGCTCTTAAGCGACGTTCTCCTGTGGAAGCCAACACATGGACATGCAAACGTAGGACGCCCGCTAAGGACTTACATTGACCAACTATGCAAAGACTCTGGAAGCTGCACAGAGGACCTCCCAGGGACCATGAGTAATAGGGAAGGTTGGCGAAAGATTGTCATGGATATTCGTGCTGCGCGCGCGACATGATGATGATGATATATAAAGGACAGTTTGTGTTTGCGTATGTCCGGAGGAAACTATGAAAATAAAACAATTAACGACACAGTAAATGTATATAAAGTAAAAGTAAAGTCGTTGGGGTGGCCTAATGTCGGTATGAGCCATACAGCGAGGGAGTATATCCCCTTTTCACTAGCGCTAGATCAAGGAGATTATTTTTTGCATCTGAGGTGTGCGACACACCTACCATCAGCTCCTTACTTTACCGCACAGATCCCTGTGCTACTCATACGCTGAGTTGGCGAGGGCCGGTCTCGAACCAGGAACCTAATGTTTCCTGGTCTGACACTCTACCGACTGAGCTAAGCCGACCCTATACAGATTTAATATTACCGGTTTTTGCTTTTTGTGCAAAAATCATGAAGATCTGATTTATATTTGAAGATTTATATTTAAAAATTGAAAAATATATATGTTGTATACCCTTCTCATTAATTACTTCTCACTTCTTCTTCTGTTCATCTTCTATCCGAGGTTTTCTTATTGGGGACTTCGTCTTGGTGACTTCGTCTTGGTGGTCGGTCGCACTTAACTCATTTCTTCTTCTTTATCAGTCTTGTTACCAAAACATTTACCAACCACAAAACTGTGTTATTTTCTTAAGCTTTTATTTCCTTAACTAAACATTTCATGTAACTAAATATCTAACTAACATAGCGCGCGTATGCAGAGAGAATTACAGTTAAGGCAGTACATCTTCACTGCCTAACGTCCAACTGCAAACTGAGGACCCAAACACGTATTTCGCGGGCTTTCTGTACTATTCCATGAAAAGTCCCGCCCGTGATATGAGAAGGGCCATCCCTTTAGAAATACAGGGGATTGACAATAATCTTATGCAACCGTATATATTATGTAACATATAGAAATAGCATTGAAATTCTACTTAAAAATGTCCAACATTTGTAAATCTCAAAAGTGAACAATTCAATACACCAGGGTTTTCTTCCTCCTCTCCTCTACCCAGGTGATGCTGTGTAGCCACTTCTAGTAAGTAAGTAAAGTAAAGTCATCGGTACGGCTTAAAGTCGGTATCAGCCAGACAGCGGGAAAGTCTATCGTATTTTCACTAGTACTAGACCAAGGAGATTGTTTTTGTGTCTGAGGTGGAGCGCCATATTTCCCATCATCTCCTCACTTTACCACACAAATCCCTGTGCTACTCATACGCTGAGTTGACGAGGGCCAGTATCGAACCAGGAACCTTGTGGTTCCTAGTCGGATGCTCGCTCTACCGACTGAGCTAAACCTGCCCCAACAAACCGACCCATATTTTAAATTGAAACCGAATATGTATATAGTGATGCTCTTGCTATCATCTTGCAATCAATCATCCAAGATGAGACGCAAGAGTGTAAATCCTGAGTATCTGGTGTTGCTTATCCACCGAATTCTTATTTTTTATGAGTGTCGTCACGTCAGCTAAATAATGGACGATCTATCCATCTATCTATCTCATTCAGTCTCGTCATATCTATCTATGCATCTTTTTCAGTCTCGTTATATCTATCTATCTATCTATCTATCTCAGTCTCCTCGTATCTATCTGTCTGTTTACATGTTTAAATTTAGAATAATTATCTTTCTATCTATCAATCAATCTATATATCTAACTTAGTCTCGTCATATCTATCTATCTATCTCAGTCTCGTCATATCAATCTATCTATCTATGTATCTATCTAGGTCTCTTCATATCTATTTACCTATCTATCTATTTATATTTCTCATTCCCTTCTTATCTAGCTATCTGCATGTTCTCATACCTAATTAATAACATCTCATCTACTAATGATGTCAGTACGCGTATAAGAAAGACATGGATTGCTATAGAAGGATTATCGATCATATGAAAATCTGATCTCTCCGATAACATAAGATGATATTTCTTCGAAGCTATAGCCATGCCAGTGCTAGTGTATGGCTACAGTACCTTAACACATAAAACTGGGGACGAGCTAGATGGGAACTGTGCAAGGATGCGAAGGGAAATAAATCCAGGAAGCAGCATCTCACAAAATAGCTGCAGTACGGCCCCTTATCTCCTATTAAACAAACCATCCGAGTAAAAGAAATAAGACATATTGAACACTGTTGGAGATGCAAGGACGAGCTCAAAGTGATGTTCTTCAATGGGTACTTACATTTGGACACAACAGTGGGGGTAGGACAGAAAAAACACCTATATCGATGAGCTCTGCGCGGATACTGAATACAGTGAAGAGGACCTTATAGGAGTGATGGTGGATAGGGACAAGTAGCGAGGAAGAGTTATGCAGATCTCTGCAGTTTGCACAACTTGATGAAAAACATGAATGTCTTCTTTCTTTCTTTCTTTCTTTCTTTCTAGGTGAGTTTGTTCATATTTATTCATTTTCTTTCTCACTTTTATGTGTGAATGTATATTGATATTCAAATAATAAGCAACTCTGTCAGAAATTTGAAGAGCATATGAATTAGTAATGATATTCTTAAAATACTTTTAATTTGACAACATTCGAGTTCGTCACAACGTAAAATTAATTCAATTATATATTATATATATATATATATATATATATAATATATATATGTATATATATATAGGGTGATTATAAAGTATCTCACTTCTCTATTTCAAAAATTTCATAACTCATTTCTGAATCATTATTTTTACAAAAAAATGAATACCAGTGGAACATACATAACATGGTGTTTTATTTAAAATTCTACTTGGGCACCAGCGTTTACCTCCAGCCTCTCAAGCCGCTAGGGGATTCCCATCAACTGATCTTCCCAGGAACTCTTGTGGAATGGCAGAAAAAATTCTCGTATTCGTCCTTCGAGTTCTCCCTTCTTCCTTCAACCAACCACAAAGAAAAAAGTCACATGATGCTAAATCAGGGCTTCTGGATAACCACTCATGCGGACTATCCATGATGTTAAATCAGGGTTTCTGGCTAGCCACTCATGCAGACCATCTATCTCCCAGGTAAATGGTGATTCACACATTCACGAACAACAAGTGAAAAATGTGTCAGTGCACCATTAAACAACAACACAGATTTAATTGGAATGTTTAAAGTATAAATGGTTATGACTATATGGTGAAATCAAACATATTGTACTAAAGCTGAGCGAATCAACATTTGTCTCCTAAAGGCCTTTTTACTGTTTAGTTTAATGACACTAAAATTATACTAAATTATTCATTAGTTTTACATCAAATGCTAGCCTAGAAATCAACACCAGTGACCCATTAAAACTCATTTAGCCAGCCAGTAAAAAATCTTTTAAAAGAAAGGACATTCTTTCGAAATATTTGAACGGAATAAAATGGAACTCAGTACAAAATATCCAACTCAGTTTCTCATTTATTTCATACATCACCCATGCTTCGAATTAAATCTCAAAAATATATATCATAGACACACATATATATAACACATACATATATACAGATATAATATATACACTGAAAATTAGACTCATCATATATATAAATATATATTTATATATATATATATATATATATATATATATATATATATATATATATATCTGTGTGTGTATGTGTGTATGTGTGTATGTATGTATTTATGTATGTATGTATGTATGAAACACTCCTCATGAGCAGGATGGGAAACAAAACAATGTTTAAGCCGGTCTAAATTCCGAGTTTCCTTCTATATCGGTTTCCATACTAATTTCAAAGAGCCTAGTCTGCCCTACTATTTTCCCATAACTAGAGACAGACTAGTTGGATGCATACATTTTCCATAGGTATTAGCGCTATGTGAATTGCAATCAGCCTAATCCAGGATTTGAAACATTGTCACATCTAATAATTAACATTTCTGGATCACCTGTGGGATTGTGAACAAGTAGAGACTGTTTGGAATTATATCATAAAGGTGCTACCATAACAATCCATACCTTTGTTAATCAACCCGTACATTAATTATATCTTCTAATTTGCCAAGGTTCAGCTAGTTTAAACGAGTCCCTTTTATTTGGAGCTAAATTGCGCGTATCATTCAGAAATGAGTGTAGGCTATTCTCTTCAATGAGAACATCCTTATGTCGCGGGGAAGGAAATGCATTCTACGATCTAAGGGCATCGATCATGTTGTTCCGGTTTGCTAGTTCATGACAGCTGACACCCTGGGTCAAAATGTTGGGGACTGCAAGACGCAGGACGCAGTATATCTTAAGGCTTCACTGCGCATGCTCGAAGATTTCATACACCCGAAAAGCATTTGTCAAGTGCTCCAGCGAACTAGGGACAAAAATGGCTGGCGAAAGAAGACGCCGAAAGCCGCAATCCTCATCATACATGGTTCAAAGATAAATAGATACATAATTATATATATATATATATATTATATATATATATATAATATATATAATATATATAAATATATTATAGGTAGTTATGAACTTTTGTTTAGTAAATTATAAAAAAGCACATATATATTTACCAACCCCTCCGCACGAGCAGGATGTGACACAAGGTTAATTTCTTAAGCGGAGTTCAACAGCTTTAAATTAAGAGTTTTCCTTCTCCTAGGCCGGTTGCCTAACCAAGGTTAAAGAGTCCAGTCTGCCTTACTATTTACCCATAGCTGGAGTGAGAGTAAGATTCATACCTTTCCCAAGGGTATTAGCGCTAAGTGAAATGCAATTACCATGTCCCGGATTTGAACTCGGGGCAACGAGTCCATTTCCCATGACTTTAACCATTACACGACGCGCTTCCTAAAAAGCATATAGGTAAGCCGGAATATGTATTTACTCAACTCCGTCAGATAAAATTTCCTATGGTATTAGGGGTGCCTCCATAGCGTAGTGACTAACATGCTGGACTACGAAATCGTAGTTGTGATATTTTGACTAATGCATTAATGTGTAGCTTCTTTTTCGGTTGAATCGAACTTACCGGACCTAAATTCCACCCCGCCGAAAAAAAATCCAAAAAAATCAGGGAATAAACCGAATTTAATGAAAGTGTTGATATATTAATGAATGGACGATATAATGCACTAGTTATTTTATTTTAAAAAATGTTTCCATGGTTCAAAGTTAAGTGACCCGAAAAAATGAAAAAGTTTTAAAATAAAATAAAAGAAAAGATGCATTATATTTTGTATTAATGAATATATCAACACTGAAAATTTCATTTAATTCGGTTACTTCCCTGATTTTTGGTAATTTTTTTTCTTTCGGCGGGGTGACATACGATGGTGGAATTTAGGTCCGTTAAGTTTCGATTTAACCGCTTTTTCTTTCTCAGATACCCTCTCTCTCTCTCTCTCTCTCTCTCTCTCTCTCTCTCTCACCTCTTCTTTCCTTTCCTCTTAGCACTCCTTTATATCAGCACTTCCTTCTCTCCACATATACTTTTTCTCTGACCTCTTTGCTCTTCTTCCCCCTCTTTCTCCCCTTTCTCTTCTTTTGCACCCATATTTCTATTTTCTTTGCTCCCATCTTTCTACTCCTAACCTTTGCTCTTTCTACTCTCTCCCTCTTTTCCCCAACTTACTATCTCTCTCTCTTTCTTTTACCCCCTCTTTTTTACTCCAATATTTTTACTCTTACCTCTTTGCTCTCTCTCCACTCTTTTTAATCTCTCTCCCTTCTTTGCCCTTCTCTTTCTACTCTCTTTTACCCTATTTTTATCCTGTTACCTTTGTTCTTTTCCCCCTCTTTCCATTCTCTATCCACATTTTGCTCCCCTCTTTCAACTCTCTTTCTTCTTTGTACCCGTGTTACTGTTCTCTTTGCTCCTCTCTTTCTACCCTTACCTCATTGCTTTTCTCCCCACTTTCTGCTCTTCCGCCCTTCTATCCCTCTCTCTCTCTTTCTTTCTCTCTTTCTCTCTCTCTCTCTATCTCTCGCTCTATCTCTCTCTCTCTCTATCTATCTCTCTGCTCTTTGTCTCCATCTTTTTCCTCTCTTTGTCCCCCTGTTTATACTCTCTTACCGCATTGCTCTTTCTCCCCTCTTTCTCCCCTTTTCTTTTTGCACCCCTATTTCTACTTTCTTTATTCCCATCTTTCTACTCTTAACGCTTTGCTCTTTCTTTTGTCTCCCCTTTTTGCTCCCACGTTCTACTCTCTACCTGTCTCTTTATCCTCCCTCTCTCTCCGCTCTTTGCTCCTATCTTTCTTCTCTCTTTGTTACCCCTGTTTATACTCTCTTTCCTCTTTGCTATTTGCCCCCTCTTTCTTTGTTACCATCTTTTAACTCTTACCTCTTTTCCCTTTCTCTCCTCATTTAACTCTTTGTACCCTTTCACCCTCTTTTTACTCTCCTCTTTCTACTCTCTTTGTTTCCTCTTTCTACTCTCTTACCTCTTTCCCCCTCTTACTACTCTCTCTTTAGAATGCGATGAAACCCCTCATCTACCAGCTATGCGTAAAATACTACCACCACTATTCTTTGACAAAGATGCCCCACCACGGCTGTACCAAATATTTTTCAGTATTTTTTACCTGTATTATGAGATATTACAAAATCTGTTGCATTGTCCTCGCACGGAAAATGGAACTTCCGGCTGAGGGACAAAGAGAAAGATAAAAATATATATTTAAAAAGAAAGAGAAAGCGGAAGAGATGGTTTCTGGTCAAGGAAGCAGGGTGAAGATAAAGAAATATATAACAAAGGTCCGTTATCAGATCAAAAAGATAAAGATGTGTAGGCGTGTCATCAATACAAAAAGCCAGAGGGTCAACCCGACAGAGTCAGACGCCAGCCGGCAGCTGAAAGGACACTTCACGTCTCCCGTCAGCAACCATCCCTCGTGAACTCATTGTAAACTCTGCGCCTTCACCAGCCACACACCCAAGAAAATAAAGAAGGGTCCTCTCTTTGTACATACGTATCTTTTGTTATTGAAGTCCAGTAGTCGGTAGTAGCTGACTACTAACATACATCGCTTTGGGTACTGTGACCATACCCGCTACGTATACAGATACGCGGTTTAGCAACGTGAAAAGGAAGCCGCTATATAACATATAGAATTTGATGCCAGTACACAACAAATCCACTCTCTGTTTATCTCAGAACTCATTCTATTCAAATAGATATGTCTTATTATTATCGTAGACAGAGACATTCTGCTCAATTATAACAAGAGCCACTTCCAGTGGATTACAGTTAGACTGAAGTGCTGGAAGAGCCACTGAGAGCGGCTTAAAAGTAGGCAAAGTGTTAAACCAAGAAACCAAACCAATTGCAGTGGCATTATTCCTATGTGAAATAGAAACAGTCTCATCCAGGTTTTGAACTCGGTTCCACGTCTCCATTTTTTCAGAGGATAACCATTACGCTACAAGCGTCTTAACAATATTAATTACCGGCTGAAATGTTCAAAATACAGATGATGGGCTTCGGTGGTTAACAAATAGATTCACAAAAAATATCCCCGGGCGAAATAATAAATAGATTTGAATCAATTGCTTCGGTGAGTCAGTGTCCTTCGTACATTCCCTCGGTAGGAGACTAATACTCTCATCTTCAGGGAAATAATTACTTTACGGTCTATCTAATCATGCAAAAAGATATATTACGTTGTTGTTCTGTTTGTTACTTAGGATGGTTTTAAAAAAAACCAATGTGTCCGAATCAACGTTTGTATAAGATGCTAGGAACTCAAGTGCGAAGGTGCGAGTCCTGTGGTGTTTGGCTTATGTATTAGTTGGAGGCCGTGGTATAATGAGATAGAGTCCGTGGAGTAATGGTTAGAGTCGTAGAAAATGGACTCGTCGACCCGAGTTCAAATCCTGGACAAATCTACAGTCCACGTGGCGCTAATACCTTTAGAAAAGGTATGAATCCAACTATACTCCCTCCAGCTATGGGTATGTAGTAGGGCAGACTGGGCTCTTTAACCTTGGTTAGGCAAACTCTGAATTCAAACCTGTTAAACTCCGCCTGGGGTGGTCAATTGATCTATTTCACTTGTACTGAACTAGGACATCGTAGAAAACAAGTTCGAACTCGAGTTGAGCTATTGCGTTCACTTTTGGATTAATACCATTGGGAAAGGTATGAGCCCCCTCATTTCCCGGGCTATGGGCTAAATAGTACCACTGCTCGTCTTCTGCAAGGCTGGATTTGACATTTAAAAAAACGCAGGATGGTTTGGTTTGGTGGTTGAATTTTACGGATTGTCAACCTTTGCTGAATTATTTAAGGCCGAGGGCGTTTTGTTATACTTATTATACTAGATAGGTATTAAAAATTTCTTTTGAACTAAATTTTTAAACATATTTTTTAGAACTCATTTCTATTTGTGACGAAGAACGAGAATGGAAAAAGAGCAAGACATTGTCTTGCCTGCCGGGATCGAACCCGCGTCCTCCCGCATGCAAAAACAAATGCTATTTAGGCACTGGACGGACGCGAGGTTCGACTGATGTGCCCGGATGTTTGGGTAATATGCCCATAAATAACCAAAGCGAGAGAAGCATTGGGCTTACGTGAGATGGCATCCAGAAAATATTATTTTGACGACGACGATGACGACGGATTTTCAGCTGCTGGTCGAAGACGAAGACTGTGTTGACCAAAAGAAAGTTTTGCCTGCGAGTAGACAATGAACTCGCTTCTTTTTGCCACCCCCCCTCAGCAGGAACTTGTTGACTCAAATATCTATTTTCCCACCTCTATACTATTTAACCCAGAGATGGGACCCTCAAAGGTACAGCCACTCCGGGTGGATCTGGGAGTAATGGCGATGAAGGGGTACTCCACAATCTCCAAAGCTTCAGAATTGGTACTTCATTATTAGATGCAATTTAACGTCATATACAGGACACTAAAACCCTCAGTTACCATTAAGTTAATAGTGTTGGGACAATCATATAGGTGCTAGGGCTTGACATGTCCAGCCTATTGATGGGAGGGGACCTCTCCGATCGCCAGTAAAGCCTAAGTAATAGCCAAAGTTGAGGGTTGAATGTTATTGACTGCTTAGACACCAAAAATCCAATCTTAAGCATCATGGGTTACCACTCACGGCCAACAGGTGGCCCCATTGTATTCTTCAGTTCCAACTGACAGGGTAGACTAAAGATTGTATCGGCTGAAACGTCGTGTCAAAAAGAACCCAGCAGAAAATAGTTGTTAAAAAATGACCGGAATAGTGAAACTGTTTTATTTCAGAATATCCAACCACATCAGAAAGCTGAATAATATAGACCTGAATCATATAACGTATTTATCCAAACCGTTCGCCAAGGGTAGAATGTGACAGAAGATTGCAAGTATGCAGCATCCAGTGAAGATTGAACACGCTATTCAGTAGTAATGGATATGCGAAACTGCCATGCTAACTATCACACCACGATGGGTCACCCTTCATGCCAATACCATGGGTATGAGGATTATGTGAAATTTACAATTCATCTTGGTTGATTTGGACTGTCTTATTTGTTGCAAGATGATAATGGGTGATCAATTTAGGAACACGAGTATTAATACGATGATAAAATTGTGTTGCATACCTCTTTCCTTACTTTCTTACTACTATTAATCTTCTTTCAGTGTCTGGACATCGTCTTGGGGACTTCGTGTCTGTTCTTCCATTGGGGATTTCTCTTTATCAGAAGCCCTGTGTCATTGATAGTTTTTAGATAATAACACAAGACTTCGATTTAACTTAGATCATATTTTATTCTGAAATCCCCACCAGACTACCTGCGCAGATTGAGTCGGCACCGTGAATAACACGACTTACCACCGTCGTGGTCTTGGCCGATCTGACTAAAACTCTCTAATCTAAACCGGAAGAGGGTATTCTCCACCGATTCTCACAGTATCCACCGGAAGGATCAGGATGAGGTCAAGCCTTGTCATTCAATCCTTCAAGGCCGCCGGCTGAACTTATAACAGCCATTTTGGCTTCTACACTACTGTACACATATATTAGGAATCTAATAATTATGTAACAATTGTTACCAAAGATATCAGAGGGAAATAATAGTAAGAAAATAAATTAAGGGTGTTTTTTGGAAACTATTTTCAATAGAATTTAATATGTATAAAAATGATAACGGTCGTAATAAGAGCATAAATATAGATATAATGAAAACATTTAATCCCATAAATCCAGAATACAAGAACTTATCTGGAATATGGGGCACCCAGTGAGAATCGAACTCACTAACAATGGTTTGCGAGTCTAGCTTGCTAACTATTACACCATATGAGGTGCCCATAAGGGAGGGTTATAAGGGGCCCTGCAATTCCCCACCTAAATTTATAGACTGGACGAGGTCACGTGGTTCATTCCTCCGCCAATCAACAGCCATAATGCGTGGCTGATTGACTACTTAAACACTGATACTTTCCATTGTCCATTTGCAATCATTGACGAAGGAACTTGTAATACTGTGGAGAACCAAAGGATTCTTTACCAAAGGATTTCCACTGGACAAGCGTTCTTGGCTGAGGCCTAAATGATGGCCCATAGAATTGTAACATAAACAATGGTTAAATATAAATGAAAAGTGTATTTCTTGATTTATGACTTAGATCGGTGGTTCTCAAACTTATCCAGGGTTTGAAATCGAGTTGCCACGTCTATTTTTAAGACCATAAATGTTACAGTACAAGACTCTACAGAATTATATACTGGTTGAAATCTCGAAAATATAGTGGTAATGGATCTTTGGGAGTAGCTTGCTAAACATTGCATAAACCGGAACACAGTATAAGAAATACAACGCTGAACATGATAAATCGAAAATTAAAAAGTAGTAGCAGGACCTGTGGTTATGCCACAGTATGATAATTTAATTATTACAACGTTTGATATGTTTACTTAAGAGCTATTGCCAAATAGCTAAATATGTAAAGAGTATAATAATCTTGATTTAACTATCTCTCATTCTTTTTTCCTTCTGTCCTTCTTTTCATCTTTTCATTATGTTCGATTAAAACAGATTAGCGTCATCGCTTCCGTGCGCTAATCCCCTCTCACTATATTTGGTAAATGAAAACGGTAATTTATTTAGCTGATGTGATGATGTTCATGAAAACTAAGAATTCGGTTGATAAAGCAACGCCAGGTAATCTAGATTGACTTTTTTGAATTTCATCTTTAGATGATTGGGGACGGTCTCATTTTTAACCAGGGGTGTTGCAAGATGATAACGGGTTAACAATCTAGGAACACGAGTATTAATATTTGATAATTTCGCCCTGTCGCCTGGGGCGTTAGAATGCACCGACTGCACCTCTTAAGGATAGAGCCCAGGTGGATGAGCAATTCATGACATGCAATACTCCACTTTGGCCCTATCTTGGGCTAGACGGGCGATCGGAGAGGCCCCCTCCAATCAATCGGCTGGTCACGTCAAGCCCTAGCACCTATATGATTTTCCCAACCCTGTTACCCTTATGGCAAGCCCCAACCCCTTTTTATCATATGGGTGCTAGAAGGCGGTGACTGTGGGTCTACATGTCCTGGGAATGACGTTAAACTCTATCTGATGGTGAGGTTCCCGTTTTAGAGGTTTGGGGAATGTGGAGTACCCCATTCATCACCATTGCTCCCTGGTCCACTCTGACCCGGAGTGGTAGTTACCTGTTAGGGTCCATCTATGGGTTAAATAGAAAAAATGTATTTATAAAAAAATTGTATTATCCATTAAGAATTGATTTATTTCAAAATTTTATCGGCATTAAATGACCCACTGAGGTTGATATGCCGTAAACCAAAACAAACAAACAAACATAATATGATAATTGTTACCAAAGATATCAGATGGAAATAATTGTAAGAAAAAAAATTAAGGGTGTTTTTTGGAAACTATTCTCAACAGAATTTAATCTGTATAAAGGTGATAACAGTCGTAAAATTAAGGAACATGAGTATAAATACAAGTAGTCGGGGTGGCACAAAGCCGGTATCAGACGATCAGCAAAAGACTCTATCCCATTTTCACTAGCCTAGCACTTGATTAACTACTTCCCGAATTCCTCAATATCTTCTTTTTGCGGGGGGGGCTTTCTTGCTTTTTACAAAATGTTCCAGCCAATATAGTATTAGGCCTTCTTGTATTCTAGGTTTCTGGATTAAACCAAGAAGATTGTTTTTACATCTCAGGTGGAGCACCACTCCTTATTTTACCGCACAGATCCCTGTGCTACTCATACGCTGAGTTGGCGAGTGGTGGTATCGAACTAGGAACCTTGTGGTTTCTAGCCGAACGCTCTACCGACTGAGCTATACAATGAAAACTTTTAATCCCCGAAATCTAGAATACAAGAAGGCCTATATTGGCTGGAACATTTTATAAAAAGCAAGAAAGCTCTCCCCCCCCAAAAAAAGAGAAGATATTGGAGGAATTCGGGATGTAGTTAATCTCAAAAATCAATTCCATAAGCTAAACATTTCCTCACCTTTGAATTTCCCCAATGTTAATACAAACATTGACCAAGGCATATTTTTTTTGAAAAACAGTCCAAGTAACAAATAAGCCAAAGAACGTAATATCTCTTTTGCATCACTAAATATAGTGCAAAGTAATTCTTGCTCTGAAGAATTCGGTATTAGTCTCCCACCGAGGGACTAAACGAAGGACACTGATTTACGAAAGCAATTGATTCAAAACTATTTATTACTTTCGCCCGAGGCCGTTCGGCAAATCTATTTGATAACTGCAAAGCCCATCATATGTGCCGTCTTCAAATAGACCCTCTCTCTCTCTCTCTTCTCTCTTCCTCTCTCTTTCTCTCTCTCTCTCTCCTCTATCTATCTTCCCTCTCTCTTTCACGTTCTCTCTCTCTCTCCTATTTCACTCTATCTCTCTTTCTCTTTTTCACACACACACTCTCTCCTCCTCTTTCATTGCTCTTTTCTTTTTACTCATTCACACTTGCTCTCTCTTTCTCTCTCTCTCGTGCTCTGTCTCTCTGTCTCTCTCTCTCTATCACTCTTTCACTCTTGCTTACTCTTTCTCTCTTTCATTCTTGCTCTCTCGCTCTCTCTCTCTCTCTCCCTATTTCACTCTTGCTCTCTCTTTCTCTTTTTTCACCACACTCTCTCTCTCTCTTGCACTCTTTCATTCTTGCTCTTTCTTTTTACTCATTCCACCTTGCTCTCTCTCTCTCTCTCTCTCTCTCTCTCTCACTCTTTCACTCTTGCTTACTCTTTCTCTCTTTCATTCTTGCTCTCTCTCTCTTCTTCTCTCTTTCACTCTTGCTCTCCCTCCATGCCAGTCTTCAAATAGACTATCTCCCCTCTCTCTTTTGCGTTCTCTCACTCTCTCTTCACTCTCTACTTCTCTCTTTCTCACTCTCTCTCTCATCTCACTCTCATCTCTCGTCTACTCCTAACTCTTTTTCACTCTGCTCTCCCTCTTGCTCTCCCATCCTGTCTCCTTAGAGTCTCGGCACCAATAGCCAGAACTTTTTACCCTGCGGGAATGTGCGTATGTTAGCGTAAGCTTATTGGCTTCAACCAACCGTGATAAGGATCGGGTGATCTCCAGAAATCATTACCTGCAGGTGATTGGCTTTGGAGGAGAGGTCGTCGGTCCGGTGGTGGACTTGCGAGGGACGAGAGCGAATCATGCTCCATAGAAAAAGGTTTGGTTTTAAAACAATTTTCCAACCGCTAACAATCCGAACAAGTGCGAATATGTTCAAGTATGGTTTTCGATTAAGACTGGTAAACGATTACTGATAACAAGACCTCAATTGGCTGATGCTGCTTGGTTGGATTTTACGGCATGTAAACCTGTGGGTTATTTAATGCTGACGACGTTTTGTTTCATTCATACATGGTTTGATTTGGTTTGGTTAGTTTTATTTTTCGTCATATCAACCACAGGGGTCATTTAATGCCGATAATTTTTTTAAATAAATTAATTCTTAAAGAATACTCAGTTTTTATGAACACATTTATCTATTTAACCCATAGATGGGACTCTATCAAGTACTACCGCTCTGGGTCAGAAGGGACCAGGGAGCAATAGTGATGAAGGGATGCCCCACTTTCCCCAGAACTGGAACCTTACCATCAAATAGTTTAACGTCATTCCCAGGGCATGAAGACCTTCAGTCAACGCCTTCAAGCCCCTATATGAGGAAAAGCGTTAAGGCTTGTCATAAGGCCAATAGGGTTGGGGCAATCATAGAGGTGATAGGGCTTGACATGACTAACCGATTAATCGGAGCGCATTCTTACTTGGCCAAATGTGTTCAATTTTTTAAAACTCATTTTTCAATCTACTTAACCCATATATAGCTTTGTTTAGTTGTTTTTTTCCCGGCATATTAACCCTTTTCAAGTCATTCTGATATCAGGTTGCTTACAAGACCTACTGACGCATCGATGGTCACCCATTTAGGTATTGAATAGGCTCATCGCAGCTTAACTTCAGTGATCTAGTCGAAACCGATTCTCTCAAGGTTTTTTTTACGGTAAGCCCTGTAGAGGGGACCCTAACAGGCACTACCACTCCGGGTAAGTGTGAATCAGGGAATAGTGACAATGCAGATATTCCACACACCCCCAGAGCTTCAAAATTAGAACCTTGCCCTAGATGCATTTACGGCATATTAACCCTTTTCTTGGCATCTAAAGCCGAATCAAGTTATTCTGATATCAGATTGTTTACAATACCTACTATCAATGGTCCTCCATGTATTGAACAGGCCCATGACTGCTTTACTTCGGTGACATAGTTGGAACCAGTGCTTTCAACTTTGCCTTTAGATTGAGTAGCTTAGCCCATTCGGTAGAGCGTCTACTTTGGAACCACAAGGTTTTAGGTTCGACACTAGACCTCACCAACTCAGTGCATGAGTAGCACAGTTTTTGTGCTGTAAAGTGGGGAGCTGACGGTAGGTGTGGCGATCCACTTCAGATACAAAAAAGAGTAGAGCGGTTTTCCACACGGCATCCAATATCCACAAAGATCTGATAGTGATAGAGAATAAAAGTGGTAATAATAATAATAATATAATAATAATAATAATATATATTATATATATATATATATATATATATATAAAATATATACATAAATAAGTAAATAAAGTCCGTTCATCTTAGCAGTTTCAAGTTGAATGTATATTGTGATTTTCTTAACGCGTTTACTTTTGCCCGTTGATAACATTAGGCGCTTGTATTAACCGTTATTAACTGTCCTTGGAGTCACACAATCACATGAGTAGAATGTTGATAGACTGTAGTAAATGTAGCATGTATCTAGAATCTGCTTAATTTTTTGGACTTCGAATTTCTAGCCTGCTTAGAAAGTTTTCCAGCACGGTGTCGTTTATCGATGAGGTCCAGAATTCTGTCGGGGATGATCCTGACTCTTAGCCTCATTCATCGAATTACATTCCCCGGTGTTCGCATTAGCGTGTCTAATAGATCGTAAACCTAGCAGGCAGTCGGACTTTCGGTCGACATTACACGTCGTAGCCGGGTACAAGTCCAGCTCGTTTGAAACTTGATATATCCGGGTTAAGGGATATATTATGAAGTTGGTATTTGGTATATTATCGCAGTAGTAGTTGGTGCGTCGAATAGCAATCGTCTTCCGAGCAGTCGTGGTGTAGTCTGGCGAGTAAGTTTAGGCTTGTAAGCTTAGGCTTAGGCGTAGGGGTATTTACATGTGTCCCACTTTCACACGATATTGCACAAGACCTTTTTATGTGGGCACCACCTACAAGCCGAGACTCATGGGTGGTAGGTAGAAACATTGTGTCGATAACGTCGGCATTCACCCTCAAAGGGGGCGCCTCAGGCGCTGGGCAATAAACCCAGCCCTGTCCAGATAAATCGAGGGGGCAAGTATTGCCTGGGGAGACGGCCCCCTGTGATCGACGCTATTAGCCAAATCAACCTGTGCAGTGGCCGAAGCACACTAGGCTTAGGTGTAGGTTTTATTTTCCTAGTACCCCACTGGTACCGGGTTAGGCACAAAGGCCCTATTAACGTGGGACCACCCATAAACCGAAATTCATGGGGTGGCGAGTGAAAAATTGCGTCGATCCCCTCAGCATTCCCCCTCATGGGGGCGCCTCAGGCGCTGGGCAATAAACCCAGCCCTGTCCCTTTAAATCAAGGGGCGGGTATTGCCTAGGGGGACGGCCCCCTGGGATCGACGCTATTAGCCAAATCAACCTGTCCAGTGGCCGAAGCACACTAGGCTTTGGCGTAGGTGCCTGTATCAACATAGTGTCGACTATTTATACATGACACTGTCCAATCAGATTATAGTGAGGGGATACCAAGGTATTTACATATTTATTACATCAAAACTCAAACTCAAACTCCATAATTGCTTTAATTCGTGATTTAAATATTGGCATTATTAATGTGTTTTCTTTAATCGGTTTTCTTTAACTTTTTCGTGCGAAGGTGTTTGTTCTATATTAGTACAAAACAAGTGTATTAAAATAATAGCATTAGTCGTGTACAAAAACGAAAAAAAAAAGAAAAAGAAGAAAAACAAACACTGTACATAAATCAACGCCCCCTAGAGTGTATTTTAAGAGTTAAACGAAAATATTTGTCCGCCTTGGGCATATGACCAGATCTTTATTTTTCTCGTTTCTTTGCTTTTATACAGTCAACAGTAACATCGTAATTTATGATACCTGAGAGAGCTGTTACGGTGAGATCAATGCTGTTTTTGGTTTGAAACTTGTTACCATTAAACGAGAAATTTTGTCATTTATTGAAATTTATTTTTAGTAAAATACAACTGATTTGTAATAGGTGAAGAAGTTGAACATGATTTTGGTGAATAGTAAATCAAGTTTCTCTTTTGCATAGTCTCACCTGAATTTTACTCTTTGTCTACGTTAAACCGCTCACTGCGCTCTTTCCCCAGGACTGTTTCTACACATACCTTGCCAAAGCAAAGAATACATAACTGATAGTTAGTTCATTATAATTGAGCAGAAGGACCCATATTACAATAATAAGTAAAGTAAGTAAAGTCGTCGGGGCGGCCTAATGTCGGTATCAGCCAGTCAGCGAGGGAGTCTATCCCCTTTTCAATAGCGCTAGACCAAGGAGATTGTATTGGCGTCTGAGGTGGAGCGCTACACCTACCATCAGCTCCGTACTTTACCGCACAGATCCCTGTGCTACTCATACGCTGAGTTGGCGAAGACCGGTATAGAACTAGGAACCTTGTGGTTTCTAGCCGAACTTTATTTGACTAGAATGAGTTCTGAGGTGAATAGATAGTAATTTCTAGAATGTCACTTCATGCAGGTAAAATATCAAGAAAATGTGTTACAACCATCGTGAAAATGTGGTAGGCAAAGAGTTAACATTTGTGATTCACTCGGTCAAAAGTGTTTTTCTTGGGAGGATGAAAATGCGACTCCGTTTCGAATCCCCAGCAGGTCTGGGTTTATTGTGTGGCGCCTGAAGCACCCCAAAAGATAAATGCCGACGGGATCAGCGCATCTTTGTGGGGAGGGTAAGGATATCATTTAGAGGGAGAAAGAGGTGCAAGAGGGTTAACGAGAAGAGAGACCCTATTGTTTTGATTCAGTGTTTTTCTTCTCCTAGACTAATTCCCATTCCAATGTTAAAGTCCTCCTATTTACCCATAGCTGAAAGGAGAATTAACACAATGTGAAATGCAAACAGCTGCATTGAGGATTTGAACTCGTCTTCGCCGTGTTCATTTCCTTCACCAGCCACGCACCTCCCACCAGGCACTCACTTACAAAGTGAACAGGCTACCCAATTCATTATGCAACGTATGCGACGGAAATAGTATTCAAGGAAATATACTTACGTTTACATATTTCCGAATAGTTCTGAGCTCTGTCGCATCTCAAAATTTACATATCTAATTTTGTTACACCTGCTACAATCATTTCTATGTTGCTCCCTCATTGTATTTAGAACATTGCACACTATATTACAAAAGGATCTGGATACCCTATTCATTATGTAACATATGTACCAAAATAGCATTCGGGGAAATATAATTCTGTTCATTTCTCCCTCATTGTATTTTAGATATTTTACACGACATTACAAAAGTAACAGGCTACTCTATTGATTATGTAACATATATACAAAAAATAGCATTCGAGGTAATATAATTCTGTTCGTTTCTCCCTCATTGTATTTAAGATATTTTACACTACATTAAAAAACGAACAGGCTACTCTATTGATTATGTAACATATATACAAAAAATAGCATTCGAGGAAATATAATTCTGTTCGTTTCTCCCTCATTGTATTTTAGATATTTTAAACTATTTTACAAAATGAACAGGCTACTCTATTCATTATGTAACGTATATACGAAAAATAGCATTAGAGGAAATATAATTCTGTTTGATTCTCCTTCATTGTATTTAAGATATTTTAAACTATATTACAAAATGAACAGGCTACTCTATTCATTATGTAACGTATATACGAAAAATAGCATTAGAGGAAATATAATTCTGTTTGATTCTCCTTCATTGTATTTTATATATTTTACACTACATTACAAAATGAACAGGCTACTCTATTCATTATGTAACATATATACAAAAATAGCATTCGAGGTAATATAATTCTGTTTGATTCTCCTTCACTGTATTTAAGATATTTTAAACTATTTTAAAAAAAGGACAGGCTACTCTATTCATTATGTAACGTATGTACTAAAAACAACATTATAGGGAATATAATTCTGTTTGTTCCTCCCTCGTTGTATTCTAGATATTTTACACTACATTACTAAATGAACAAGCTACTCTATTCATTATGTAACGTATGTACCAAAAATAGCATTCAAGTAAATATACATACGTTTACTTACCTGTGCATATTTCCGAATAGTCCTGTGTTCTGACGCATCTAAAAATTTACATATCTAATTTTGTTTCACCTGCTACAATCATTTCTCTGTTTCTCCCTCATTGTATTCCGTGCTATGTGTATTCAATAAGTCGCCTATTTTGCAACAAAAGGTGACGACAAAATGGCTACTCCATCTGGAACCTCAGACTGACACGTTCATGGCAGTTGTCGATAAGAGTCACATTTGGTGATCGTGCGTCGCCATTTTGACTTTATTAACTGCAGCTGAGTCTTTGAAGGTGGGAAATTGGTTTCATTGATTGCCACCCGCCATCTTTTTTTTCGTTTTCGTTTGGTTTCATTTTTTTTTCGTAGTCTTATTTTTATCTTTATTATTACCTCTTCCCTCCAAAATTCATCTAGTGAAGTTTTGATATCTATCATTTCTTTTTTTACTCTTTGAATATTCCTCCATTTATTCGTTGTTTTCTGATCACATAATTTAAGCATTGGCTTTTCATTCATACGTCTTTACTCGTTATCGTATTTTTCATCAGTTAAATTCACTAATATTTTGTCCATAGGATTGTCTCCTTCAAGTTATTCATTTTGCTCGGATTTTTTTTCATTTTGGTCTCCTCTTATTTAATATTTTCCCTTTCTATTCTTTTTTTCCTTCATTAATTTCAATTTTATTCTTTTTTCTTTTCTAAGGCTTTTTATACCTTCTTTCTTTATTTATTTGTATTTCTTTCGTTCTTTTCCTTTCTTTGTTACAGCTTTTTATTCTTTCTTTTTTTTCTTCATTTGTATTTCTTTCATTCTTTTTCTTCATTGATATCTATTATTTTTTTACTCCTTAAATATTTAATTAATTTACCTGACGCTTATCTATTCCCATCTCATCCTTATCTATCTATCTATAGATGTATCTATATCAGTTTGTTCATGTACAGGTGTTCGTGATAAATTTGACATATTTATATATTATATATTTATATTTGGTTATTTCTCACGGGTTAGAGGCATTGACGCACATTGACGCACACTACGCATCTTTTAAAAGCTTGGACCCTTCTTCTTTCATATACGTGATTTTATCCGTGAATGGATGACTGGAACCCACCTGAATCATGGAAGAGAATAACCTGTATCATGATGATTTGTACCAACCATCAAAATAAGGAGATTATGGTTGCTACCCAATGCTCCCGGAGCACTGTAAAAATAATCAGGCTTGAACTGGAGAATTGCAATGAAGACTACGAAGCTGTGGCTAGAGAAAATTGTTGCTAGCCACCCCCGCTTATCTTCTGATCTGATCAACCCCCTGTCCTCTAGGGAGCCATCTTTCTCTAGCAGGACAGTTCCATGATAAGCACCGCCCTTATCTTTCCCTCTGTGGTTCTTACGTCTCTGTTTTGAAATTCAAACAGCCACGTACAGGATTTGAACACGGGTCGCTGTCTCCATTGCCAGCGCTGATACCTATTACACAACTTTTTCTCTTTTTTTTATTCTTTCTTTCATTAATTTATTCATCAATTCCTCGTTCTTCCTTTCTGTTCTGTTTTCTCGTTTCTCCATTTTTCACATGAAGAAACTTTTTAAAAAATCTATAGGTTTTAAATTTCTCCTTGCATTGCTTCATATTCTTCAAATTCTGCCTTTTTACCATTAATAATTTCTGTTTATCTTTTCTTTTTTCTCTCTATGTATTAATGAATTTACCTACTTTACCTACCTGGGCATGTCAATGACGTCGAGGCACGTGCCTCATATGAAAATTGCTCGATATTATAGTGATTCAAAGAAGAATACATACACGCGTACATATTATGTATATGTATCGCAATACATTCATTTGTGAGTAATATATTTCGAGGTCGAAAAATAGGTTGAATGACAAAACATTAAAAACTATATCTGCACAAAAGGATATATATATATATAATATAATATATATTATATATTATATATTGTGTGTGTATGTGTGTGTGTGTATATATATATATATATACACAAGCATACTTACATACATACATACATACAGAAACTGCTCGATATCTGTGATAAAATTATACATAAATGAACTCATTCTAACAAAGAAATTAAAACCGTATATTACCAGATATGGTTTGAATGAATGCGTTATAACACACACACACACACACACACACACACATAATATATATATAATATATATATATATATATATATATTTATATATATAAGAGAGTTTTCTAATTTGCTTGAATCCTTTTGTATATATTAGTTTGGAGGTTGATTTTGAAGGCTATCACAATGCAGGTGTAAAGAATAAGGTAACAATGGTGTTGTGTGTTAACCTGTATTTTATTCTTGAATTTTCGAGATAAAATCTCTTTTTCAGAAGATCACTGGAACTGAAGTCCTCTTGTTATTGCATTTCTAGTTAAATGAAATTTTTTTTTTTAGAAAATGATGGTATTTTTTATAACTCCAAACCAATATATATAATATATATATATATATATATATATATATAATATAATATATATAAGTAAGTTAAGTCGTCGGGGCGGCCTAATGTCGGTATCAGCCAATCAGTGAGGAGTCTATCCCCTTTTCACTAGCGCTAGACCAAGGAGATTGTTTTTTGCGTCTGGGGTCGAGCGCCACACCTACCATCAGCTCCTTACTTTACCGCACAGATCTCTGTGCTACTCATACGCTGAGTTGGTGAGGACCGGGATCGAACTAGGAACCTTGTGGTTTCTAGCCGAACGCTCTTTCCGACTGAGCTAACCCGGTCATATATATGCAACGTAACGCATTCATTCAAACTACATCTGGTAATATACGGTTTTAATTTCTGTGTTTGAATGAGTTGATTTCTGTATCATTATATCACAGATATCGAACCATTTATGTATGTATGAATGTATGCAAGTATCTTTGTATTTATGTAGGCCTATAGTGTTACATAACGTTACGGTAATATGGACACGGAGATAACGGCACCGAAGAAAATGTCAGTAACCGAGAGCTGATGACTCTAGGTCCTCCACTTATACACACACACACACACACACACACATAATATATATTATATAGAGAGAGAGAAGAGAGAGGGGAGAGAGAGAGAGAGAGGGGGAGAAGAGAGAATTAAACAAAAAGACATCTCCTGTTTAACAATTTTATTTTTGATCTTTTCGAGTTTTTAATATTTGGGTGGAATTCGTGGATAAGTCCACCAAAGTTCAGGTCCCGAGTACTTTCGGCACTTCGAAGTGCCATCATCAGGGGTGATGTGTTCCAGTTTTTTTTTAATTATATACATGTATAATGAAAGAATGCTGCCCAAATACACACACACACACACCACACACACACACACACACACACACATATATATATATATATATATATATGGAATTGAGAAC
>CM042149.1:121912422-121924278 GCA_023376005.1 Doryteuthis pealeii
ATAAAAGGTTTAGCTTTTATTTATTAACATATGAACAATCTTTACGACCGAGCGGTTTCATGATCGTGCATTCTTCAGGTAATACGAAATAGTTTTTGAAAATGAAATAAATGGTACAAATGGTTAAATGAGTGCGTTTTTTAACTGTATTCTTGTGTTACATGTTTACGTGTTCACGTGATGTCGGATGCGCCTTTTTGTTCTTACGTGTGCGTATGTTGTCATGCGCGTGCGCATGAACATACGTATAGACTGTGATGTTATGATCGTATCCATGCGTATTTGTGTTTGGAATCCTTGGTCACGTATGTTTTGTGCGATTAATAGTGTGTATTTTTAGTACGCAGTTAATAATAATTATGTGTGTATGCAATGACCGTGTTATGTAGTGTGTTATTCGTGCAATGTGAACATTATATTTGTATAATATTATTGTACGGTGTGATGAATATTTATATATATATGTGTGTGTGTTTGTGTTGTGTGCCTGTGTCTTAGTGTATTTCTGTTTGTGTATGTGTGTGTATGTCTAAATAATGGGCATCAGAATGAATATATATATATATATAATATATATATATATATATTATATATATATATATATATATATGTTAATTCCTTGTTAGTATTGGAGAAATGATAACAAAGTGTTCAATTACTGTATTTATTTATTTATAGTTTACAATACATTCAAGAGTCCGTTTTACCAATGGGTTTTGGAGCCTCACCTTTAGGTGATTGGTTGTCATTAGAAACGTTTTGATGACGACCAATTACCTAAAGGTGAGGCTCCGACACATTTGGTAAAATGGACTCTTAAATGTATTGTAAACTATAATAAATAAAACGAAAATTAATATATATATATATATATATATATATATATATATATATAATATAATTTGTGAAATAAAAAGACACCTTAAATTCCGAGGGTATCGTGATTATGGACCATTTCTCCTCGTGGGTATTTGAGGCTGAATTCTGCAGCAACATTCTCTTAGAGAAAAGGACCTGCTTAGAATCACCCTTATACCAATAAACTTGGTACCCTACAAAAGAATATATAATATAATATATATATATAATATATGTGGTGTGTGTTCTGGTGTGTCTGTGTGTTCGTGATCTAAGAATGCAAAGAATGTGTTAATATACTCTGTATTAGTTGCATCAGTTAGGCCCGTTAGACTATTTCTTATCTTCTCGGCTCTTATATGTTTGCGACGATTTTTCTGGTCTTACAATTATGTTTTGGTCTCCATTATCTCATTTTGCTTTTTATATAATTTTTCTTTTCTACATGTGTCATAAAGTCCGTTTTTCTGAATACATTTCACTTCCCTCTCTCTCTCCTTCTCTCTCCCCTCTGTCCTGTCTCTGTCTGTCTGTCCTCTCTCCTCTTTCTCTCTCTCCACAATTTTTTTCCTTTCTTAATATGATTTATAAAGACACAACGAGTTTAAGATTGTCCTTTCTTCTTTTTTTTTTTACATTGCGTCTTGTTTCATAAAGCATCGCCAGGACTGAGATATCTCAGCCGGCAGAGTATTAGACTGAATCCACCAGAACGTGTGATTCAATCAGTAAATTTCATGATTTTCAATTCGCTTGACCTAGTTTAACTTTAGGTGAATTGTCAAAATTCTGCTACTTATTTCGCAATTTCTTTCTTTCTTTTTATTTTTTTTGCTGACGCAGACTTATTTTCATTGACCATCTTTGCATAAAATACAAGGGGATACTTACGCGCAACGTATCCACCATAAGGATTATGTACAGGGTGCAGCATATATTCCTGTACTGGTCGCTTATCTGTTATATAGACCATTGCGGGTAATATAAACAAAAGAGAGCTCTTGTGTGATAGAGAGAGAGAGAGAGAGAGAGTATTAGAGAGAGAGACAGAGAGAGACAAGAGAGAGACTAGAGAGAGTATTAGAGAGAGACAAGAGAGAGAGAGAGAGAGTTAGAGAGAGAGACAAGAGAGAGACAAGAGAAAGACTAGAGGAGACTAGAGAGAGTATTAGAGAGAGACAAGAGAGAGTGAGTATTAAAAGAGAGACAAGAAGAGAGAGAGAGAGAGTGAGTGAGAGAGAGAGAGAGAGAGAGAGAGAGAGAGAAGAGAGAGAGAGAGAGAGAGAGAGAATGTTAGCCTCTGTGATCGTCTAGTGCTGTTTCACTTCTTTTCTAAGGGGTTCCTTCGAGGCTATTATTTTTAAAGTCGTGCAAATAATCAACAAAGACTTTTTTTATCAAAGATTTATTTCTGCCCATTCCTCTAATTCACCGTGCGGTATGAGCTAAACTCAACAGAATACATCTGTCCTGCGTGCCATCTGATTACCTAACTATCACGTGATTCGCGACATTATCACCTTTGGGTTCAAGGTTCCAAACAGTCTGGTATTCTTCACTTGGACCATTTGCATTCTCGCTACAGGGTATAGTCAAAACCCCCACGCCACCATACAATTATGCAACAAATATAGCTAATGCCATTCAGTTAATATCATAGTTTGAATAGTACTCTCCGTGATTTTGGTGTTGAAAGAGTTTTTTTTACAAATAATACGGAGCACGGATTGAAAATGCAAGAGTAGGTTGTTGGAAGTTAACAATGTTTTTTTCAACATAGGGTAAAGAATTCTTAATACCCTAAATACTACTTAATAGCTCGTGTGTATGCGCCCAGCCAATATGAATCTCAAATCTAAAAGTGTCATAGCGGACGCCCCCCACTCCGATTCCACAATGCAACCTTCAAAGGGATGCAACTATCCCATATTGATCAAGGGAAGTAAGTAAATTTCGTTAAGTCCAGGACCTAACAGCGCAGTATAATTGCTAATATTGTACAAAATGGATATGCCATCCTGCGTTTCAAATCCTAGATTGGTTTGGTTTTGGTAATCTTTTTTTTAATGACAGGTAAGCCTTTGTGGGTTAATTTAATACCAAAAATCAATCCAGGTAGAGAATTGAGATACTAATTTAACCATAGCTGTGGAATGAGAGACTGGTACCTTTCCACAGAGTTAGTCCAAAGGTAAACGTAATTGAGCGATTGGATTTTGAAGGCACGTACTACGAAGTCGTCGTTCCAGTACGTTGGCATAACGCCAGCCCTTCGACTAGACGAGTCCTAGTTGCATTTCACACTCACAAATACACTTAGGAAAGGTATGCATTCAACTATTTTCCCCGCAACCTTTGATAAATATGGCAAATTTAGTATAGAAACCGGTCCAGTATGTTTACCTAACCCTTCGCGATGGGTAGGATGTGACACAAGGTCGCAATTATGGAGCGTCCAACGATAATCAAAGTCGCAATTCTGTTATAATGAATATGCAGACGAAACTTGCTAACGATTTTACCCCGATAGGACGTTTAACATCGATCTGGTAAACTCTGAATTCAAAATCTTAAATCTTCGCTTAAAAATTGACATTGCTGCTCGAAGCAAAGTAATCGAATAAAATGTATTGGTGTGGTAAAGATTTATTTGTTTGTTTTTTGTTTTGTTTTACGGCATATCAACCTCATGGTCCATTTAATGCCGTTAAAGTAATTGAAATAAATCAATTCTTAATGGATAAATACAATTTTTTATAAATAGATCGGACCCTAACAGGTACTACTACTCCGGGTCAGAGTGGACCAGGGAGCAATGTGATGATGGGGTGCTCCACATTCCCCAAAACGGAACCTCACCCAACAGATAGAGTTTAATACGTCATTCCCAGGACATGTAAGAATCCGCAGAACACCGCCTTCTTAGCACCCATATGATAAAAAGAGGTTGGGGTTGACATAAAGGACAATAGGGTTGGGAAATCATAATAGGTGCTAGGGCTTGACCGTGACCGCCGATTGATCGGAGGGGGCCCCTCTTTGACCGCCCGTCTTGCCCAAGATAGGGCCAAAGTGGAGTATGTGTAAGTATTTACTGACATCCCAATAATATTAGTTGAGCATAAGGATTAATAAAATGGGGAACCACGCACAAACCAAAGCTCAAGGCGTAGCTAGTATTCAAAAAATAGCGTGGAAATTGCATCAGCATACTTTTTTAAACGGCGCCTCAGTCCGCTGGGCAATATAAATGAATCGGAGTGTATATTGGAATTCTTCTTGTTCTTTCTTCTTTTTTTTTGTAGAGCTGCCTCGCGGCTAATTCGTTTTCGAAGCAAAACTTGTAGCAAACTAAATCTTTTCTTAAAAAGAAATTCACGAGGGACGGATTTAGCTGGTGAAAATTGGGAAGGCTGCAGGCGTACAGCCACATAAAAAGCTTGTATACTGAAAAACTTATTTCCTAACTGTTCGGTTTATGACCCATTTGATAAAGGAATACACACTAGAAGGTATTTTACCGAACCATAAAAAGTATAAATATGGACAAATGTCGTAAGTATGAGGCATCCAATGTGGATCGAACTCGCTATTCGGTAATTATAGATCTGCAAAGACTGGTTTGCTAAATCGAACTCGCTGTTCGGTAATAATAGATCGCAAGACTGGTTTGCTAAATCGACTCGCTATTCGGTAATAATAGATCTGCAAGAACTGGTTTGCTAAATCGAACTCACTATTCGGTAATGATAGGATCTGCAAGACTGGTTTTGCTAAATCGAACTCGCTGTTCGGTAATAATAGATCTGCAAGACTGGTTTGCTAAATCCGAACTCGCCTGTTCGGTAAATAAAGATCTGCAAAAGACGGTTTGCTAAAATCGAACTCGCTGTTCGGCAATATAGATCTGCAAGACTAGTTTGTTACATACTACCCCAATATGGGAGAAATATAAGCTTTAAGGAAAAGTGTGTTTTCCTTGCTTCGTCACGTCCTATGCCCTTATTTAACGTCCACGTTTTTTTCTTTCATTAGTTTTTAAATTTGTTTTCTTAACTTTCTTTATTAGAGTTTCTTTCTTAATTATTTTCTCTACGAATTTTATATTCGAGTTACATTAGGGTGTCCATTGAGTCAACACCCGCTTACTTACAGTTTCTTCTGATCTGAACCTCAAATATAAAAATCGTTGAGAAAATATATTTAAGGAAAGACCTCTAATAAAGAAAGTAAAGAAAAACAATTTTAAAAACCTAATGAAAAGAAAAAACGTGACGTTAAATAAGGCATAGACGTAGACGAAGCTAAGAAAACACACTTTCCTTAAAGCTAATTTCTCCCATATTGGGGTAGTATTAACATAACTAGTCTTGCAGATCTATTATTGGCCGAAACAGCGATTCATAGCAAACCAGTCTTGCCATCTATTATACCGAACAGCGATTCGATTTAGCAAACCCAGTCTTGCAAGTCTAATTATTAAACCGAACAGCGAGTTCGATTAGCAAACCAGTCTTGCAGATTCTATCATTCGAATAGTAGTTCGATTTAGCAAAAACCCAGTCTTGCAGATCTATTATTACCGAATAGGAGTCGATTTAGCAAAACAGTCTTGCAGATCTATTATCTCCGAACAGGCGGTTCGATTTAGCAAACCAGTCTTGCAGATCTATAATTACCGAATAGCGAAGTTCGATCACATTGGATCCTCTACTTACGAACATTTTTGTCATATTATACTTTTTAGGTTCGGTAATACCTATCTACGTGTGTATTCCTTTAATCAAAATGGGTCAATTAACCGAACAGTTAGGAAATTTAAGTTATCAGTATACCAACTTTTTATGTGGCTGTATCGCCTGCAGCCTTCCCAATTTCACCAGCTAAATCGTCCCATCGTTGAATTTCCTTTTTAAGAAAAAGATTAGTTTGCTACAGTTTTTGCTCGAAACGAACATTAGCCGCGAGGCAGCTCTACAAAAAAAAGAAGAAAGAACAAGAAGAATCCATATACACTCCGATTCCATTTATATTGCCCAGCGACTGAGGCGCCTTAAAAAAGTATGCTGGATGCAATTCCGCTATTTTGAAATACTAGTCTACCTGAGCTTTGGTTTGTGCGTGAGTTCCCCATCATTTATATCCTTTAGCTCAACTAAATATATTGGGATGTCAAGGTAATATTACACAACTCCACTTTGGCCCATCTGGGCAAGACGGGCGGTCAAGAGGCCCCCTCCGATCAATCGCGGGTCCACGTCAAAGCCCTAGCACCTATATGATTTTTTTTCCCACCCTATTGTCCTTATGTCAAGCCCCAAAACCTCTTTTTATCATAATGGGTGCTAGAAGGCGGTGTCGCGGAGTCTACATGTCCTGGGAAATGACGTAACTCTATCTGTTGGTGGAAGGTTCCAGTTTTGGGGAATGTGGAGCACCCCATCACAACCATTGCTCCCTGGTCCAACTCTGACCCGGAGTAGTAGTACCTTAGGGTCCGATCTATTTATAAAAAATTGTATTTCCATTAAGAATTGATTTATTTCAATACTTTAACGGCATTAAATGACCCACTGAGGTTGATATGCGTAAAATCAAAACAAAACAAACAAATAAATACTTTACACACCAAAACATTTTATCGATTACTTTTGCTTCGAGCAGCAATGTCAATTTAAGCGCGAAGAATACAGATTTGAAATTAAGTTTACCAGATCGATGAACGTCCTATCGGGGTAAAATCGTTACAAGTTCCGTTCTGGCAAATATTCATTATAACAGAATGGCGACTTTGATTATCGTGGACGCTCCATAATGCGAACCTTGTTCCATCCTCCCATCGCGAAGGGTTTAGGTAAATACATACTGGACCGTTTCTATACTAAATTTGCCATATTTAATCAAAGTTGCGGGAAAATAGGTTGAACATACCTTCCTAGTGTAATTTGTGGTGTGAAATGCAACCTAAGACTCGTCAGTCGAAGGGTCCTGGCGTTATGCTAACGTACTGGACTACGACATCTAGTACGTGCCTTCAAAATCCAATCGCTCAATTAGTTTACCTTGGACTAACTCCTGTGGGAAAGGTACCAGTCTCTCATTCACAGCTATGGGTTTAAAATAGTATCTCTAACTCTACCTGGAATGATTTTGGTATTAATAACCCACAAAAGGCTTACCTGCATTAAAAAAACGGATACCAAACCAAACCAATCTAGGATTTGAAACGCAGGATGGCATATCCATTTTGTACAATATTAGATTATACTGCGCCTGTTAGGTCCTGGACTTAACGAAATTATACTTACTTCCCCTGATATATGGGATAGTTGCATCCCTTGAAGGTTGCATTGTGGAATGCGGAAGTGGGGCGTCCCGCTATGAACACTTTTAGATTGAAGATCATATTGGCCTGGGCGCATACACACGAGCTATTAAGTAGTATTTAGGGATAAAGAATTCTTAACCCTATGTTGAATAAAACATTGTAACTTCCAACAACCTACTCTTGCATTTTCAATCGCAGTGCTTCCGTATATTATTTGTAAAAAAAAACTCTTTCAACACCAATCACGGGAGAGTACTCATTCAAACTATGATATTTAACTGAATGGCATTAGCTATTTTGTTTGCATAATTGTATGGTGCGTGGGGGTTTGACTATACCCTGTAGCGAGAATGCAAATGGTCCAATGAAGAATCCAGACTGTTTGGGAACCTTGAACCCAAAGGTGAATGTTCGGCCGAATCAAAACGTGATAGTTAGGTAATCAGATGGCACGCAGGACGATGTAATTCTGTTGAGTTAGCTCAATACCGCACGGGAATTAAAGAAATGGGCCGAAATAAATCTTTGATAAAAAAAGTCCTTGTTGATTATTTGCACGACTTTAAATAACTAGCCTGCGAAGGAACCCCTTAGAAAAGAAGATGAAACAGCACTAGACGATCACAGATGGCTAACATTCTCCTCTCTCTCTCTCTCTCCTCTCTCTCTCTCTCTCTCTCTCTCCTCTCTCTCTCCTCACTCACTCTCTCTCTCTCTCTCTTGTCTCTCTTTAATAACTCTCACTCTCTCTGTCTCTTCTCTAATACTCTTCTCTAGTCTCTCTCTAGTCTTTCTCTTGTCTTCTCCCCTGTCCTCTCTCTAATACTCCTCTCTCTCTCTCTTGCTCTCTCTAAAATACTCTCTCTAGTCTCTCTCCTGTCTCTCTCTTGTCTCTCTCTCTAATTACTCTCTTCTCTCTCTCTCTCTAATCACACAAGAGTCTCTTGTTTTATATCCCGCAATGGTCTATATAACAGATTAAGCGACGCCAGTACAGGAATATATGCTGCACCCTGTACAAATAATCCTTATGGTGGATACGTGCGCGTAAGTAAACTCCCCTTGTATTTGTATGCAAAGATGGTCATGAACATAAGTCTGCCGTCAGCAAAAAAATAAAAAGAAAGAAAGAAATTGCGAAATAAAGTAGCAAGAATTTTGAACAATTCATCCTAAGTTAACTAGGTCAAGCGAATGAAAATCATGAAATTTACTGATTGATCACACGTTCTGGTGGGATTCAGTCAATACTCTGCTCCGCTGAGAATTATCTCAGTCTGGCGATGTTTATGTAAACAAGACGCAATGTAAAAAAAAAGAAGAAAGACAATCTTTAAAACTCGTGTGTCTTTATAAATCATATTAAGAAAGGAAAAAAAATGTGGAGAGAGAGACGAGAAGAGAGAAGACGACGCAGAGACAGACAGAGAAGGGAGAGAGAAAGGAAAGAGAGAAGGGAAGTGAAATGGTATTCAGAAAAACCGGACTCATGCAACTGTGAAAAAGAAAAATTAATATAAAAAGCAAAAATGAGATAATGGAGACAAAAACATAATTGTAAGACAGAAAAAAATCGTCCGCAAACATTATAAGAAGGCCGAGAAGAAATAAGAAATAGTCCTAACGGCCTAAACTGATGCAACTAAATACAGAGTAATTAACAAACATTTCTTTGCATTCTTAGATCAAACGAACAACACAGACACACACAGACACACACACCACCACATATATATTATATATATATATATATATTCTTTGGTAGGGTACCAAGTTTATTGGTATAAGGGTGATTCTAAGCAGGTCCTTTTCTTCTAAGAGAATGTTGCTGCAGATTCAGCCTCAAATACCCCAACGAGGAAGAAATGGTCCCATAAATCACGATACCCTCGGTTTAAGGTCTTTTTATTCACAAATATAATATATATATATATATATATATATATATATATATATATATATTAATCGTTTATTTAAATTATAGTTACAATACATTTTAAGAGGTCCCATTTTACCAATGGTGTCGGAGCCTCACCTTAGGTAATTGGTCGTCATCAAAAACGTTTCTAATGAACAACCAATCCACCTTAAAAGGTGAGGCTCCAAACCCATTGGTAAAAACGGAACTCTTGAATGTATTGTAAACTATAATAAATAAATACGTAATGAAAACTTGTTATCAATTTCTCCAAATACTAACAAGGGAATTAACAATATATATAATATTATATATATATATATATATATTTATAATATATATATATATATTCATCCTGATGCCATTATTAGACATACACAACAATACACAACAGAAAATACACTAGACAGGCAACACAACACAAACACACACACATATATATTATAATTCATCACACCGTACAATAAAATATTATACAAATATAATGTTCACATTGCACGAATAACACACTACATAACACGGTCATTGCATACACCACATAATTATTATTAAACTGCGTACTAAACTACACACTATTATCGCACAAAACATACGTGACCAAGGATTCAAACACAAAAAGCATGGATACGATCATAACATCACAGTCTATACGTAATGTTCATAGCACCGCGCATGACAACATACGCACACGTAAGAACAAAAAGGCGCATCCGAACATCGACGTGAACACGTAAACATGTAACACAAGAAATACAGTTAAAAAACGCACTCTTTAACCGCATTTGTACCATTTTATTCAATTTCAAAAATAACTATTCGTATTACCTGAAGAATGCAACGAAATCATGAAACCGCTCGTCGTAAAGATTGTTCATAATGTTAATAAATAAAAGCTAAACCTTTTATTTGTTCCATTTATTTATCTATTAACGTTTTATCACAATATTGAGCACTCCTTCTTAAAACATTGTACGTTGGATTCTAGCTTTTTCAACCTATAATAGTGCCAACCAATACATTATTAATAATAATAATAATAATATAAATTAATAAAATATCTGTCTGCACGATGTTCTACACACAGAGCGATCCTTTGCCGGGGATTCACCTTGTCAAGTTCATTTTCTATAAAAAAAAGTTCGAATTTTATGCGATACAGCATTGTAAATTGCCTTCAAAGCAAAATAATAATATATACTTATTCACCCAATGCTTCTAAAAAACAAACATCCCAAAAATCTTATATATATAATATATTATTATTATATATATATATATATATGTTGTGAGGTTTAAGGGGTCAAATAAGAACAAAAAACGACGGAGTAACAAATGTAGGGAAATGTATTAAACAGAAAGTTAGACAAATACCAATAGAGAGAAGTGGAAATTACGTCCGCAAATAGACTTATTGGCTTACATGCATTGGCTACTACCAAAGCCACAATTTCCCTGTTATTATAGTAAACCCCGTCGGCGCATTCCATGATTCAAATAGGGTATATCACCTATAACAATATACTCATAGCACTTGTTTAAGTCATCATTTTCGCATTGTAGATTTTATCATATTACTACGTCCTCCACAAGAGTAAACCGGAGCAACCACATACACATTCAATACGTGCATACATATAAATACATATGGTAAGTATATATATATATATATATTATATATATATATATATAATAATAATATGTGTGTGTGTGTGTGTTTGTATGTGTGTGCATTATATAACTATAAACGGAATAAATAATTGAGGCTGTGCAGTAACATTTTAAAAAATTAAGAACATAAAAGTTGAAATTTTTTTTTTCAATTGTTAAAATAAATTTCTTTGATCAATTCCAATTTAAGAAAATGCCGATTTTGGCACTTGTGACTAAAATTTAATTTCTTAATAACTTTGAAATAAACTTGATTTCCTTCCCACAAAAAAGAAAAGAAAAGAAAATGTTAATTACTTCTTCATTATTCCTCAAAAATCATATTAATATTCAGTAAATTATGTTCTGAATAACCTCCTCTTTCTCTCCTTCTCTTTCTTCCTCTCTCTCTCTCTCTCTCTCTCGTCCCTCTCTCTCTTCTCTCTCTCTCTCTCTCTCTCTCTCTCTCTCAATATATATATATATATATATATATATATAATGAATTAATAATGTGCAGGCGTTGTATTACAATAGAGAATATCTATATTCATCTTAATTTGATTTCTCTTCTCTCTTATCTCTTCTCTCTCTCCTCTCTCTCTCTCTCTCTTCTCGCTCTCGTTCTCTCTCTCTCTCTCTCTTTCTCTCTCTCTCTCTCTATATATATATATTATATATATATATATATATATTATGGAATAAAAGGCCATATAATTAACATACAATGGGTATCCGTGATTATGAACCATTCCACTCGCGACTAAAGCCCACGAGCTTCTTCAGACCACTGATATCTTTTATCTGACGGTCTAAATAAAATATATCAAGTGGTCTGAAGAAGCTTCGTGGGAATACTCGCGAATGGAAATGGTCCATAACCACGAAATACCCATGGTATTTAAGGCTTTTAATTCCCCAAAATAACTTTGCTCCTGTTTACAATATTAAATATTGAGCTCTCATACGGAACCCTGAACCTCTACAACAACTACTGGTAGAGAATTAGGACCCAACCTAGAATCAACCTTGTACCAAGAAACTTGGTAACCGCACCAAAAGTATATATATATAATAATAATATATAATATATATAATATATTAT
>CM042149.1:121924378-121929378 GCA_023376005.1 Doryteuthis pealeii
AAAAAGAGAGTCTCACCTTATTTGGTGTGTTTCGTGATAGAGGTTTCGTATGTTATTTTTTATAAATTGGAAACACACTCGTTACATCGAACTATGTAAACAACTCCGATGTCATATCAAATTTTCTTTCAATTTCCTTAAAAAAATTAAATTTAGTAAGACAATAGTGATCGATGTATGTAATATAATTTTACAGTTCAAACTTTTTTACAGAACTTCAATTAATCAAATTAATTTTCCCGATTCAAGTTGGTTTTGAATCTTAAATCCTCCATTTAAAAAAAATAAAAATAAAAATAAAGTTTCTCATACAACAGTCAGCACAATTTCAAAATAAATCTAGAAATGAAATATTGCACTAAAATTCACTTTTTAAAATAAATATTACAAATTACTAGCAAGAATATGCGCTCTCCGGGTATAAGTATTTAAGTTTTAAAACAATGAAATACACTAAACCAGAAAGAATAACGAAATTAAATAAGAACACATATAAAAAGGTCACAATTATTCTAATTATATTTCAATTGATTTATATAAAAAAATGATTCATAGAATTGAGTTTAATACGGTAAAGAATATAAATAATAGAGATCAATCATGTAATTATTTATTAAACCCGGTTTTGTTAAAACCAGTATGCAAATTAACTACACCATATATTATGTAAACCTTTATTCCTCAGTGATATATAAGACACGTTGCAGTTGTTTTTAAACGCACTAATAACATTGGCTGTTTTGAGGTAAATCTAACGCAGATTATCATAGTGGCATTGTTTATAAATAAAATTTATTCTATGTATTAATGTTGCATAGGGGCCGAGTTGTAGTGGTAGTCGTTAGTAGTAGTAGTCGTCGTTAGCTCGAAGTAACAATATACGAAGTCGTATAGTCACAGAGGGACTGTTTATTTATTTCTAGGCTCGTGTGTTCTTTTTCAGAGAGAAGGAGAGTGAGAGAGTAAGGTCAAGCTATTCTGTTCGTTGCAATCCTAGATATGGGTCCGGCGAAAAAGTGGCCGAATTTCATTTACGAAAATCATCTTCAGGGCATTTTTTGGTATATGGAAGGTAATAAGAAATGTTGTATCATAGGAATAACGAGAAAAGCAGCTGATAGTCGTTTTTTTCAAACTTTTTTCAAAACTTCAAATTTTTTAACCAGACTGATAAACAAGGACCATCACCCGCTTTTCTCGTTTATTTCTGTGATAAAGATTTCTTATTACCTTCCCATATACGCAAGAAATGCCCTGAAGATGAATCTAATTAATAGATCGAAACACTGCAGCGTCGGCCAATAAACTCACCACTTAACTCATTTAAACTGTGTTTTTTCAATCTTTTTAATATACTACACACACACACACACACACATATATATATATATAGAGAGAGAGATAGAGATAGATATAGATATTATATGCCCAATATTCTATACAAAATAAAAAGCTTATAATGTTACTCGTGATCCATACTCCTGAACCCCAAATTCATAATTGTGTGATATCTCGCGTGTATTAGTTCTCAAGTTCAACAACAGAGGTAATCTCTTTTGTCGACAAGACAAAAACGAAATCTCCAAAACTCCTAGCAATTTGGTTGAAAGTACTTCCAGCAGAATTTCATTTTCGCTAACGGAACATTGTTCTCACGTCAAAGTGGAATTTTGATTAATACTTTAGGAATAAAAGTCGACGATATTTCCTTTTGAATAAAAACAATTTCATTAAGATGTCGACTTCCATTTTTTGTATTGTTGTCTCGAGAAATGAAAGATGTTCTGTTTACACGTGTTTACACACAACTTCACGAAATAGAAACACAACTAATATGTATGTATGTATGTATGTATGTATGCATGAATGAATGTATGTATGTAGGTATATGTGTGTACGCGTGGATCTATGATTCCCAGTGATTAATCAATTTGATGCTTTTTAATACACACACACACACACACACACACACATATATATATATATTTATTTTAAGAATGGAAAGGAGTAACCTACTCGAGTTTCATCGATTGATTCTTCAGGGTTACTTTAAGTTAATCGAGTTTACAATTAATCTTAGGTGTAATGAACATGCCCGTTGGAATGGGACTTAACTTTAGACTAAAGTTAAGTCCCATTCCAACGGGCATGTTTATAACACCTAAGATTAATCGTAAACTCGATTAATTTAAAGTAACCCTGAAGAATCAATCGATGAAACTCGACTAGGTTACTCCTTTCCATTCTTAAAATACATTTATGCTCTACATTGTATTGAGCACTTTGTATTTGTTTTTTTCTCAAACCTTACCTCTGGATATTGTGCGCTTCCAACGATCGTTCTTATACCACCGGTAAGTTAAATACTATACAATATACAATATATATATATATATAATATATATATATATATATATATATATATATATATATATATATTATATATATATATACTAGCAATATATGCACCCTCCAGGTGCAAGTATTTAAGTTTTAATATAATAAAATATCATGTTAAATTAGAAAGTCTAATGAAACTGAATAAGAATGCAAATAAAAAGATTTGGAACAGAGGGGGTATGATTGAAAAATAGAACAACTTTGAAACTAACTCTTCCATCATTTTTCCCTTACTCCCCTCTTTTATTGGTAAATTTTCATAATTTAACTATTTATTTAAAAATAGGAAGTAAAGAACAATATTACAGTTATTTCATCTTGTTAATGGATTTTTTTAAAAGATTTATTGAAGAGATTTTTGGTCATATTCATCAGGATAAAACCAAACAATTTAGAAATTAATAATACTAAGCATATATTTTTATTAAAATCAATTTTTTAAGATCAATATGCAAATTAGCCTTCCCATTCACACTGTAAACACTATTTTGTTGTATATATAAATATAATTGCATGTTAATAGTTTGTAGATGTGGTCAACAGTCTTAATGATATAAAATAATTTTATTAATTATTGAAGTTTAAATTAAAAATAAAATCATGGAGAATGGGTATAATAACAAAAATAAATTGTGACTTGATTAGTAATATAATTTCGGTTACAGACAGACAAACCCACAATCTCCATTATAATAAGATATATATATATATATATATATATATATTCAACTGAACAAATTCACACGCACATATATAGTTCTTGTTTTTTAACATGTCGTTTTTACCAAATATTTGAGTAATATTTAAAATTCAATCTCGTGAATAATAAAACCAGACTAAGTAGTGATTAGCAAGAAAAACACAATGTCAAATGATAGATTTTGCTGTTTCAGCAGATTACATGTGTAATATATATCATCATCATCATCATCATGTCGCGCTTTCAGCACGGATATCCATGACAATCTCTCTCCATCCGTCCCTATCGCTCATCATTCTCGGGAGGTCCTCTATGCAGCATCCTGCATCCGCACAGATCTGATCAACGTACCTTTTTGCTGGTCGGCCCACACTGGCTTGTCCATGTGCTGGTTTCCACAGGAGGACGTCGCCTATGAGTTCGTCCTTGCTTCTCCAGCAGTGTCCCGCGTGTCTTGTCCGTCTTACTCTGATGGTTTGGGTGATATGTGGCAGGTGGCCGTACAGCTGTTTTCTCGTAGGGTGTTGTTTCCATGTCTTGTTCAGGATCACCGCAGCATTCTTGTGCAGCTCCCATCTAAGTTTATTCTCTAGTCGCTTAGTTAGTGTCGCAGGTGGGTGCAGCCGTACAGCAGTACTGATATGACAGCGGCCCTGGAAGACCGTCTCTTTAACTTGTCTGTGAATTGGATTCCATATGATCGATAGTTTATTTATAGCGAGCCCATGCTTTCCTAAAACTCTGAATAAAACGGGAGTTCCATGCCTTCAAAAACAAGCGACATCTCAACCATCGACGGCAGAAACTCCTAAACTCTGTAGAACAATTAATACTTAGCAAGTAACATCTCTTCCACAGAAAATGCGTTAGTGAACGTAATATATATTATATATATATATATATATATAATATATATATTATAATATAATATTATATTAATATATATAAATTCGTTTGTATGTATTAGTCCTAGGACTTTACCTCATTCGGCACCGGCATCCCGCCTGGGAACCCACGATATCAGGCCGTCGTTAACCCATGCGTCCAGTAGCAAAGTTTGATAATGTGAAAGTAAATCGGGGGAACTGATGGTAAGTGGTTGCGCTCCATCTCAGACACAAAAACATATCCCTGTCCAGCCACTAAGGGACAAGGTATAGACTACTTCCCTGTCCAGTTGATACCTATAATAGACGTTTTTCAATCGACTTACTTTTTTTATTATTAAATGAGCTCAATATTTTATTGGTGCCCAACTGTAGGAAATCTTAAAAATGATCTTTGTAAAATCCACTTAAATCCAATGGTTTCAAGCTCGTCTTAATAAATTTGAGCACAATTTTTTATTGGAGGATCAACTCTTGTAACTTTGTGTCAGTGAGTTTAATCTTGTAAATATCGATGGTTATAGAAACTTGTCTTACTTGACGGAATGGAGTGATGATGTTTAATATACGAATATATAGCGTAATATACTATTCTCTTTTAATCTCTACGTGGATGGTTCGAATCCCGGTTGCTACAAATGCTGACAATGTTTGGAACGCCTGAACGTCCAGCTTGGGGTGCTTGGGGTCTGGGACATCTTGGCTTAAGCCATTTATAGTTTTTAGTAATAACACAACGCACTTTTTTTTCTCTGAAATTTTTTATATATATAATAGAGAGGGTAAATTGATAGGCAGTAAGATTGGTGAGAGATTGGTGGCCTTTATCAACCAATCAAAAAAGGAAGCGAAGTGGAGAAATCATTCAAAAGAAGATTTGGCAGGCCAGTGTAAATAGAAAAGAGGAACCTTAGAACCAGTTAACTCATGTTAATAAAATGGGTATGCAACAGATGGGGAGGGTGTTGATAGCGTGACCAATTAGTATTCATATTTAAAGTTGTTGTTTTTTT
>CM042149.1:121936878-121944378 GCA_023376005.1 Doryteuthis pealeii
GAGTGCTCGATATAAAGAATAGAGCTGTTATATAATATAATAAAATACATATATAAACGTATTACATATCTATTTATTTGATGGCAATAGTACAGTCACAACCTTAGGTTTCATACATACTAAAATTGCATCCATCACCTGATGAATGCATGCGATTTTAGCATGTATGAAACCTAAGGTTGTAATTGTTCTATTGCCATCAAATAAATAGATATGTAATACCTTTATATATTTATTATATATACATATACATATACATATACATATACATATATATGATAAGTTGTAAACAAGGTATGTTTGGAATGGCTTTTTTGCCGACAATTTTTGGGAGAATAAGTGCTTAATTAGAGTCGTACCAAATTTTGAAAATTAATTAATTAATAATGAATTAGGCGGGAATGCCTATTTAAATGTATGGCTAAACAAATCGAGAAAAATCAATCTCTGTATGTACATTTCGGCCTATTAGGCCTCATCAGCCTATTAGGCCTCATCATTCCTATCTATAGCTCTGCTGATGAGGCCTAATAGGCCGAAATGTACATACAGAGATTAATTTTTCTCGATTTGTTTATCCATACATTTAAATAGGCATTCCCGCCTAATTCATTATTAATTAATTAATTTTCAAAATTAGGTACGACTCTAATTAAGCACATATTCTCCCAAAATATATATTATATATATATATATATATATATATATATATATATATATATATATACATACATATATATGTATATATATATATTTTTGGGAGGCTTAAAGCCATATAAAAATAAACACATATATGTATTTGTATATGGTATTTGTAGAAAAGTTGACACCGGTGAAAATGGTCACAATGGTTAGTTGATGCAAGTTTCACAATGATAAGACAGCGATATAACAAATATAAAGTGCTCAATACGTGAGTAGAGCAAATTTATCATAATAATGGTACACAGTAATAACCTACGCGAGTTTCACTATAAGTATCTTCAGGGTTAAATCCACTGGATTAATCAAGATATTGATTAACTGGCAGCGTTCCTTTGACTGCGGATCTATAACCAAATGTCATCGCAAAAAAATACACACGTGCAATCGACTGCAGTTAATCAATATCTGGATTAATCCAGTGGATTTAACCCTGAAGATCCTCATGGTGAAACTCGAGTAGGTTATTACTGTGTACCATTATCATAATAAATTTGCTCTACTCACGTATTGCGCACTTTATATTTGTTATATCGCTGTCTTATCATTGTGAAACTTGCATCAACTAACCATTGTCACCATTTTCACCGGTGTAACCTTTTCTACAAATACCATATATATATATATATATATATATATATATATATATATATATATATATATATATATATATATATATCAGAAAATGCATAAGGCAGAGATATATAGAAATATATGTGGATATCATTATATCATACGCTACTCTCATTGAAACCTCATTAATGTGACCCATTCAAGCATCAGTGGTATGAAAATACATACACACACACATACACACACACACACACACACACACACACACAGACAGACAGACAGACAGACAGACAAAGACGGACAATGGAAAACATTACGTCTTGCTCTAGCCTCATCCCAGCATAATTAGTATGACAATATAGCAACACGCACACACACGTATGCGCGCGCACACACACACGCACACACACACACGCACACACACACGAGCACAACAGTGAAAAATATTACATCTTGCGCTAGCGATATTGTTGCGACAATACGCACGCAACAGGAAATATCATATCGTCATGTGATTGCCTTATTCAGGAATAATTATAGTAAAAATACAATATCTTCAAATATCACCAGACTTTATCGCTTTCCGGTCATATGAAAATGCCAGGTCAAGTGGTTTGTATAATCACAGCTTTCCAATAAAGGATATTATATATATATATATATATATATATATATATGTGTGTGTGTGTGTGTGTGTGTGTGTGTAGCCTTTCATATATATATATATATATATATATATATATATAGCCTTTTATAGAAAGCAGTGATTATACGAACCATATATATATATATATATATATATATATATATATATATATATATATATATAGGTATATATAACAACAATTTTTTTTGTGATGAAACAAAGAAAATACAGTGCTCAATCACAAATTGTGAGAGCTAATATTTATTTAATTTGCTGAGTTTTTATTGATCAATGTTTATTACAAAAAGCTACCTCGGTTTCATGCTACGGGGCAATCATCAGGTTGTTGAGTTAGATCCCATGATGTTTGTTGGAGATCTTTACTTAATGTCACATTCTGGACCGTAAATATATATATATATATATATATATAATAAGATAAATATATAAAGGTTTTACATATTTAAAAAATATGTAAAACCTTTATATATTTATCTTATTATATTATATAACAGCTCTATTTTATATTGAGCACTCTACCAATAATACTGCCTTTGGTACACCATTCCAGCAAAAGCTGAAATAATGACCCACTCACACACTATATATATATATATATATATATATATATATATATAGAGAGAGAGAGAGAGAGAGAGAGAGAAAGAAAGAAAGAGAGAGAGAGAGAGAGGGGAGGGGGTATTCTATGTTGGAGGCGCGTTGCATAATGGTTAGAGAAATCCTAATCCTAGACATGCCTGTTTGCATTTCACATAGCGCTGATACCTTTGGGAAAGGTATGAATCCATATATTCTCTCTCCGGATATGGTTACAATAGTAGGACAGGCTGGGCTCTTTTACTCTGGATCGGTAACCAGTTTAGGAGAAGGAAAACTCTGAATTTGGAAATCTTATGTCAGTCATTGATTGGCATAGTGGAATTCCTTGTGCACCAATTCTTTCCTCTCGACTGTGCCAAAAGTGCGGATATTCCAACACAAACCTTCACCACTATAAACAAAAGACTGTGTAGGTTGTTCATCCGATGATCCCTCGTGCGTCTAGATCGACGATAGAGGTGTTAAGTATCTGGCCGCCATCCATGGCTAGTTGTAAAAGAACTTAAAGTAAATAAGTAAGTAAGTCCCGAGTTATTTGGTAAGTCAATAAGTCCTGTGGTATGGTATCCTTTGGTAAATCAATAAGTCCTGTGGTATAGTATCCTTTGGTAAGTTAATAAGTCCTGTGGTATAGTGTCCTTTAGGTCCGACGCCCAACAAGATCCAAGTAGGAGTGAGCTAAGATTAGAATCAGGCCAGTATAAATACAACAGCAGCACGGACAGTGATTGGACCGTTGTGGTCACGTGCTTATCGGTGAGTCCATAAGTAGAAGTGACCATCTACCTCACGCCTTATATCTCAAAACTCCAACAAGAGTCCATATATTGGAGAAAGGAAAATGAAGTGCCAGCTTACAGGTGTAACAGCTATATATATTTATTATGAACTGCTATACAATTTAAAAGAGTTTGTTACTAAAAACTGTTACGAAATAGCCGCCCAATCACTTTCAACTCAAAGTGATTTGTCTTCATACGCATGTAACCAGCTGCTTTGAAACCAATGGTAACAAACACTTTTCTAATTGTACAGTATTTCACAATATATATATATATATATTGTGTATGTGTCTTTGCATATATGTAAATATATACATTAATATATTTTGGGGAAGCGATCGTTGTGTAACTTATCGTGAGAAATGGTCCTAGCGACCCGGTTTCAAATCCTGTACGAGGCTGTTTGTATTTAACATTGCGATAATACCATTGAGAAATATATGCAGCCATTTATATTTCTATATGGATAAATAGTGGGGATGACTGTTTTTTTTATCTTGGGGTAGCAACCAGTCTATGAGAAGGAAGACTGAATTAAACCCTGTTACTTTCCCCATTAAAATTGACCTTGTGCCATATTCAGCTCGTGTGGAAGTGTAAGGAAATTGAGTCATGAATTAAACTAGTAAGTCATGATGCCACTGTATGTATAAGTACCCATGCTACTCTCTCTCTCCTCCTCTCCCACCTCTCTCTCTCTCTCTCTCGCTCTCTCTCCGTCTTTCTCACACACATACTCATTTTTTCTTTCAGCTTTTGTATGTTTGCACGAATGTGTGTGTGTGCTAGTGTATCTGCGTGCGTGTATGTGTGTGTGTGTGTGTGTGTTAGTGTGTGTGTGTGAGAGTGTATATGTGTGTGTGCATGTATGTGTGTGTGTGTGTGTGCATGTTTGTGCCATTTTAAATTATGTGGATAATGAGATTCGAAAATGGTGTTTGGGAAATGTGATTGAAAAACTGAAAACCGGGTTGGTGAAATTGACAATTTAATCGAATAAATTCTACAGCTTCATCAAATATTAAAGACCTTTTTTCAAATATATTTCTTTTTATTTCTTCTTTTAATTCAAGTTTTTAACTTTTTGGTCGTCATTTTAAAAAGAAAATTTCTGTATAAACGAATAAATTATTAATTTCAACAAGTAGGTTTTCATTTTTTTAATAACATTATATATATATATATATATATATATATATATATATATATATATATATATATATATTAATAAGTCATCCACATACATATATATATGTATATATATAAAGGTGCAACTGTAAAATTCACTTTATCTATTAAAAACGCTCGTATTATATATATATATATATATATATATATATATATATATATATATATATATATAATCTTCATACAATGACTGCTATTTACACAGTAGCATTGCAACCAACAAAGCCTTCATCAGATGATGACTCTGGGTTCAGGCATGGTTTCGGGGCCGAAGCATCATTACCACTAACCCAGAGCGCCCCAGCAGTATCTCACGATACCACCAGACTTTGTCGGTTTGATGTCACAATATAGGACTGCCATATCCACGCTGATGCGGTTAGAGCTTTTCCCTGAATCCTTTTTAAGTATTTCCTCTTCTCTCTCTCTCTCTCTTTTCTCTCTCTCTCTCTCTCTCTCTCTCTTCTATATATATATATATATATATATATATATATATATATATATATATACGAGCGTCTTTCAATAGATAAAGTGGATTTTACAGTTGCGCCTTTTTGAAGGATAGTAATGGGTTATTCAATGTCCCAGAAGTCTGTCAGCATGACCTTATTTACTTACTGCTGCACCCGGAACATTTTTTTACCGGTAGTCAGTGTATTCCCAAAACATTAACTTTCTTTTCGATTCAGGTTCGTTGTGGTAAATCCATGTTTAACTAATTTTAAAATCTTTTATGAAAATATTTTTCTCTGTACCCATTCTTCTTTAAATTTCACATAGTCTGCACTTCTCAGCCCCCAAATATTTCATGGCAGACTGCTATTCAAGACTAAAGAACTTTGCTTTTGAAATGCTGCCATTTTAAATAGCCTCAAAACAAATAATTTTGCGAGATTATATTTCTGGTCTCTGTGTTGTTTGCCTCACACGGACGGTTTGTGTGATATGCGGCAGGAGGCCATACAGCTGTTTTCTCTTGGGGTGTTGTTTCGATGTCTTGTTTAATATTGCACGCAAGACATGCTGGGCACTGTTTGAGAAGCAATAATGGACTCATAAGTGACGTTCTTCTGCGGAAGCCAGAGTGGGTCACCCAGCAAAGACGTATATATATCAGGTCTGTCCGGATACTGGATGCTGTGCAGTGGATCTCCCGGGGGTAATGAATGATAGGGGAGGATGGCGAGAGACTCTCATGGATATCTGCGCTGCCAGCACGACATGATGATGATGATGATGATAATGATGATGATGATGATATTTCAGGTCAATTTCCACAATGAGGTCAATTATCCACCAAAATAAACATATATTCTCCGGTTACGTCTACATCAATAAGATCGTAGTGTAATGGTTGTCTCGCAGATCCACAACTACTGAGTTCGATTCTCGATGGTTGCCATACACGTACGACCTTGTGACACATTTTACACGTGGCGAACATGATTGAGTAAACACCTACATAAGGAAAAGGAGGACGCCCCGTTGTGTTGTAATGGCCAGAAAGCCCGTCTCGAAATCCATTACGATTGAATAACGAGTTCGATCCTCGCTGGACGCCCCTTACTTGTAACTATCTATCACATCCAATTTGTGGCGAGTAAATAGCCAAGACGTCCCAATGTGGTTTTATAGTTAGCAAGCTAGTCTCACCGATCCATTACTACTGAATAACGAGTTCGATCATCGCCGGATGTCCCATATATGTGACATTGTGTCATATCTGACCCGTGCTGAACGAGTTGAGTAAATATACATAGTAAATAAATTGCATTGGCGACAGATAGATGGCAACACTACTGGGTATGTAAGGGTTAGCGTCATGTTTAGGCTTATCTTCGTTTGGTTTGTTTTACGGCATATCAACCTCCGTGGGTTATTTAATGCCGACAAAGTTATGAAATAAATTCATTCTTAATAGATAATAATTTTTTTTTATTAACACATTTTTCTATTTAACCCATAGATTGGACCGGTACTACCACACCGGGTCATGTTCAGAAGTCACTATGGAATGTTTTTTAAGCCGTAGAGTATATTCGCTTTCCACAGTTATTGGTAATAACATTTTGAGCCGAGCCTTACAATTTGAACATATATGCCCGCCTAAATTCATTAATTATTAACTAAATAATTTTCAAAATTAGGTATGACTTCAATTAAGCACATATCGTCTAAAAATTGTCGGCTTAAAGCCATATAAAAACAAACACATTTGTTTGTTAACTTAACCTCATATATATATATATATATATATATATATATATATATATATATATATATATATATATATATATATATATACCAACCCTTAAGTACGAACAAAAATGACACACGGTCAATTTCTTAAGCGCTGTTTAACAGGTGTGAATTCAGAGTTTTCCTTCTCCTAGAAAGGCCAAGGGTAAAGAGCACAATCTGCCCTAATATTTACCAGTAGCTCGAGACAGAGTTGTTGGATTCATAACAGCCTCGTTCAGGATTTGCACAGCGAAAGGGTTAAGAGACCAGTACTTGTCGTTGTTATTCTTTTTGTTGTTGTTGTTTTCTTAGCTTCCTCGACTACTATATTAAACTGTCGTCTATGTAATATAATATTGAAAGGTTGAAATTCTAATATTACCAAGAAAGGGCCAGCAGCAAACCTTGGTTTCAAGAATTAATTCGATAAATGATTTATGACCTCTAAATATAAAATCAACAAATACATGAATATACAAGCGTTGGCTGAAAATGTTAGACTATATATATATATATATATATATATATATATATCCACGCGTTGTACACGAGCCAAATAATGTTACACTGAACCACTGAAGCTTTCTTTTTTTTTTCTTTTAAGAAGTAATTGTTTAACTGTCTTTAACGAAATAAGCAAACGAAAATAGTATGAAATAGATTAATTCTATTTCGAAAAAAAAAAAAGAAGCGAAATAGAATTTAATAATAAAACGAATAAAAAGAACCGATTGAAAATAATTA
>CM042149.1:121949378-121974378 GCA_023376005.1 Doryteuthis pealeii
TGCAGTGACTGCAAACAAACAGTTATTCTTACTGGGTTTGTTGTCTCTCCTTCCTTCTGGTTCTCTTTGCTGTGGCGCTACTTTCCTCTCTGTTTCACTAATTTTCGTGCCTTTTTTGACAAGGAGGGGCTAGGCAGCTCGGTTTTCGCTACCAAACTACCATGTGTTGGTGCTGATGTAGCATGTTTTCATGTCTTTCTTGCAGAAGTGTTGGTGTGGTCTCCCTACCGGTCGGTACCTTCTTCGCCATACAGTAGGTCTTTGCGGATGGGGCGTTTGTCTATCCTCCTGACATGACCAAACCAACACCGGCGCCTCTCACAGATGATGGCGAACATGCTGTTCATTAAGAATTTACATACAAACGAAATCAAAATTTAAAAAATAAAAGTATCAGATGAAACCTTAAAAAAGCAAAAAATGTATGTATTTAATCAGCTCCTCCGCGTACCCTTCCCAATGGTATTAAGGGATTCTCAGTGGCCTTGTGGCTAACGTTCTTGACTTCGACTTTGTATTAAAAAAGTTCGACTCCCACTCTCTTTACTTCGCTCCCTTTTGGACAAATACAATTGAAAAATTTAACAACCACCCATCCTCTAGTTATCGACTAAATACTACCACTAAAGTTATTTTAAAAGGATGGCTTTAGCATTAAATCAACCAAGAAGATTGATCTATACAAATATAAATGGCAGTTAGTGTGTATGTATGTCCGGAGGAAACTATGAAAATATTACAATTAATGACAAAGTAAATATAGTCACACATTCACTATCACCAGATGTTGATTCAGAACAAAAGTAATGAAGACATGATTTATATTTGTGATGATAAGTAAAAAATATCGATATCACACACACATATATTCTATGTAAATAAATTCTATGTAAATATCTATCGATATCACACACAAACACACACACACACATATATATATATATATTATATATGTGTGTGTGTGTGTGTGTGTGTGTGTGTTTGTGTTTGTGTGTATGTGCATGCGTGTGTGTGTGTTTATAATGTTGGTAGAAAAGTTTTACAAAAAATGCTCAATGCTACTAAAGGAAAATGGATTTGTAATTTAAAATATTCAAATTGTGTTCTCGTCCATAACTCAGATTTTCTTGTGGTGTGATGCTCCTTACTGTTTGGGGATCGAATATATATTTTTTGTGCCAGACGAAGCTAAATCTCGTCAATAAATCAATTAAGTAAAAAAAAACATGTTCTATATACTGAATAAAAAGGATTCCCTATACTAAATACAAAAGGTTCCATATACTAAATACAATGGATTATGTATATTAAAAACAAAGGGTTCCATATACTAAATAAAATGGGTTCCATATATCAAATACAATGGGTTCCATATACTAAATACAATGAGTTCAATGTACTAAATACAAAGGGTTCCATAAACTAAATACAAAGGATTCTGTATATTAAATACAAAGGGTTCCATATACTAAATACAAATGGTTCCGTATATCAAATACAAAGGGTTCTGTATATTAAATACAAAGAGTTCAATATACTAAATACAAAGGGTTCCATATATTAAATACAAATGGTTCCGTATATTAAATACATTGGGTTCCATATACTAAATGCAAAGGGCTCCGTATATCAAATCCAAAGGGTTCCGTATATTAAATAAAAAGGGTTCTATATCTAAATACAAAGGGATCCATATACAAATACAAAAGGTTCCGTATATTAAATACATTGGGTTCCATATACTAGATACAAAGGGCTCCGTATATCAAATACAACGGGTTCCGTATATTAAATATAAAGGGTTCCATATACTAAAAAGGGTTCCATATACTAAATACAAAAGGTTCCATATACAAAATTAAAGAGACCCCTATACTAAATAAACGGTGTTCTATATTCTAAAATAAAACGAGCTTCATATGCTAAATAAACAGGTCCCGCTATTAAATAAAAAAGTATTCCATGGTCAAATCAAATAAAGTTCATATACTGAATAAAAATGGATTCATACACAAGATAAAAAGGGTTGACTCTGCTAAATAAAAAAGAATGGCCCTTGTAATAAACAAAAAGGGTCCCCTATACTAAAAAAGAGGTCTAAATATTAAATAAAAAAGGGTTCCATATACTAAATTAATAGGGACCTACATACTAAGTCCCTATTGTCTAGACCCTATAATTAGAGTTAGCTGAAGGCAGATTGTACACCCCCAAAGTATAATACGCATTCTGTGTTGTTTCTCCACATGTTCAAATTTGAGTTCATTTGAACAAGAATTAGTCGTTATTACATAACATTATATAGATTTCTCTGATCACACACTCTGTATACATACATACATACATACATACATATATATATATATATATATATATATATATATATATATATATATATGAGCATTAAGGCATGTGTACTTTACTATATATTTCAAAGCCTTTATTGGAAACATTTCTTTTTACTTTTAGCGAGAGCACATTGAACTAGTTTGTGTATCATAAATATTTACTACCCCTCGCTTGTCTTTTATTGGAACAGGTTCGTTAGGAGAGCCAATAAAAATGAATAACACCAAAAGTTCAGTTGAATCTATACACATAGAAAAGTGCTTCTCTCGTTGTAATAATCAGACGGACTGTTGATTTGGCGAGAAAACGTTGAAACCTTCCGGATAATTGAATTAGTAAATGTTCAAAAATGCGATTATGTTTTTTAATAAAAACCAAAAATCAAAGACCCAGGGAATATTTCATGGCATTTGCTAAATGGGCAACCAGGAAGAGGGAATCCAAGAAGAAGCGGGGGCATGAGGTGGAAAATTGAGTATTATAGGTCGTTACTTTTTAGTCATAAAAATTACGGATCTTTCATGAAAATCGGTTTCAGACTTTCTATCGTTTCATAATCTATCTATCTATCTATCTATCTATCTATCTATCTATCTATCTATCTATCTATCTCAGTATATCCATATCTATATATCTATCTATATATCTATCTCAGAATATCCATATCTATCTATATATCTATATATCTATCTCAGTATATCCATAACTATCTATCTAGCTATCTATCTATCTATATATCTATCTCAGTATATCCATATCTATCTATCTATATATCTATCTCAGTATACCCATATCTATCTATCTATCTATCTATATATATATATATATATATATATATATATATATTATATATATATATATATATATATTATATATATATATATATATATATCAGTATATATGTATAGATCTATATCCATATCTATCTATCTATCTAAATCTATCTATATATCTATTTCAGTATATCCATATCTATCTATCTATGTATCTCAGTATATCCATATCTATTTATCTATCTATCTATCTATCTATCTATATATATATATATATATATATATATATATATATATATATATATATATAATATAAATATATATATATATCAGTATATATGTCTATATCTATCTATATCTATCTATCTATCTATCTATCTATCTATCTCAGTATATCCATATCTATCTCTCTATCTATCTCAGTATATCCATATCTATCTATCTATTTATCTATCTCAGTATATCCATATCTTTCTATCTATCTACTTATTTATCTATTTGTCTATGTATTCATATATCTCAGTATATATGAATATGTCTATATACATATCTATATCTATATATTTATATATCTCTCTATTTCCACCCGCTCTCTCTTCCTCTCTCTCTCTCTCTCTCTCTCTCTCTCTCTCTCTCTCTATCTCTCTCTCTCTTCTTCTCTCTCTCTCTATATATATATATATATATATATATATAATTATCTGGGTCTTTTCATATCGAATAACATCAATAGCTTATATCTAATTCATTCTGCACCTATATATATATATATATATATATATATATATATATATATATATATATATATGTTAATACCCATCTATATCAGTCTTTTTATATCTATATACATATCAAGCTCATTATCTATCAGTCTATCTATATCATTATTTTTATCTATCTATCTATCTATCCGAGTTTGTTTATAGCTATCCACCCTTCATATGTGTCTATCTCCGCCTCTTCATATCTATCAATTAATATCTAGCAGTTAATATCTATATTATACTTTTTATATCTATCTATCTATCTATCTAACTATCTAACTATCTATCTATCTATCTATCTCAGTCCGTTCTTAGTTATTTATAACCATCCCTTCCTATGTATATATTTCAGTCTGTTCCCATTATTCTATGTAAATATCTATCGATATCAACCTTTCTTCTTTCCTCTTACGCTATCACAGTATTTCCATATATATGTCTGTATGTCTGTCCGTCTGTCTGTCTGTTTGTCTCTTCCTCCCCCCCCCTCTCTCTCTGCACTTTCTTTTATTTCTCAGTATTTTCATATCTATCTATCTAGATAATAACCCCCCTCTATCTCTCTAAAGCAGCATGTATAAATGATAAAACTAATAAATAACAATAACAATAATTATATATATATATATTTATATATAAATCAGTACGTTCAGTTGGTTCTAATCTATCTATCTATCTATCAGTATATATATATATATATATATATATATATATATATATATATATATATATATATATATAATCAGTATGTTCAGTCGGTTCTAATCTATCTATCTATCTACCTATCTATCAATATATATATATATATATATATATATATATATATATATATATATATATATATATATGTATGTATATATATGTATATATATATAATACATATATATATATATATATATATATATATATATAAAAGTATTTCCTTATATAGATCTCTGTTTCTATGCCTGTCCGTCTGTCTGACTAAGTCTTTTCAAGTCTCCTTTTTACACACACACACACATACACACACACACACTCTCTCTCTCTCTCTCTCTCTCTCTCTCTCTCTCCTCTCTCTCTCTCTCTCTCTCTCTCTCTCTCTGTATATATTTATGAGAGTCTTTATGTATGTGTGTGTCTTTGCTTCACATCCTATTTCTACAATCTATCATCACTCTTAGCATTAAATTCTCCCCGTCCTTCTCAATGGTCAGCAGACCCACCCTCAACCGAATGTTTCCCGCCGAGACTATTGCTCACAGAGAAGTAAAAATGCCATTGCTTAATTTCTATTTATCTACTTATTGATTAACAGAATCAACATAATATCGATTTCAAAATGACTTTCCTGCCGACATAGACTTTTGAAATGCTACATACAAATACACCCATAAAAGATGTCTATCTGAAAGCATAAATTCCTATTCACAATGACGTAGACTTTAAAAGATACGTAGTCTCCTTTTTTTAAATAAATGATAACTTTTATAATTATATGTTACCACACTTGACTTTGTATGGCATATGGCAATAGCATAATCTTTACAGATCATTGCCGTCCCTCACAATCCCACAACTCCACCAGCAGAACCCTTCCTTGCATGAGCCCTCAAATGACTCATCAGACCTGCTGCAGATCTACTAAGTTTGATGCAAATATGACATTGAAAAGACTTCTTCCCCGTTGAATGAAATGATTCAGATGAATCAGATGAGTCAGATGATAAAATATCTGAAAGCATAAATTCATATTCACAATGACGTGGACTTTAAAAGATACGTAATCTCCTTTTTTTTTATAAAATGATAATTTTTACAATTATTTGTTATCACACTTGACTTTGTATATATATATACACACACACACACACATATATATATATATATATATATATATATATATATATATATATATGTGTGTGTGTGTGTGTGACAAACTAAAGCAACAATTCTTCCAGGCTGTGGTAATATCAGTGCTGCTGTATGGCTGCACCACCTGGACCCTGACAAAGCGCCTCGAGAATAAGCTAGATAGTACCTGCACAAGAATGCTGCCAGTAGTCCTGAACAAGTCATGGAAGCAGCACCCCACAAAGAAGCAACTATATGGTCACCTGCCCCCCCCCCCATCTCACAAACCATCCGGGTGAGACGGACTAGACATGCAGGACACAGCTGGAGAAGCGGGGATGAGCTCATAAGCGACGTTCTCCTGTGGAAGCCAACATATAGACATGCTAAGGTAGGACGCGCGCTAAGGACCTACATTGACCAACTATGCGAAGACTCTGGATGCTGCACAGAGGACCACCCAGGGGCCATGAGTAATAGGGAAGGTTGGCGAAAGATTGTCATGGATATTCGTGCTGCGCGCGCGACATGATGATGATGATATATAAAGGACAGTTTGTGTTTGCGTATGTCCGGAGGAAACTATGAAAATAAAACAATTAACGACACAGTAAATGTATATAAAGTAAAAGTAAAGTCGTTGGGGTGGCCTAATGTCGGCATGAGCCATACAGCGAGGGAGTATACCCCCTTTTCAATAGCGCTAGACCAAGGAGATTGTTTTAGCATCTGAGGTGGGGCGCCACACATACCATCAGCTCCTTACTTTACCGCACAGATCCCTGTGCTACTCATACGCTGAGTTGGCGAGGGTCGGTATCGAACCAGGAACCTAATGTTTCCTGGTCTGACGCTCTACCGACTGAGCTAAACCGACCCTATACAGATTAAATATTACCGGTTTTTGCTTTTTGTGCAAAAATCATGAAGATTTGATTTATATTTGAAGATTTATATTTAAAAATTAAAAAATATATATGTTGTATACCCTTCTCATTACTTACTTACTTCTTCTTCTGTTCATCTTCTATCCGAGGTTTTCTTATTGGGGACTTCGTCTTGGGGACTTCGTCTCGGTGGTCGGTCGCACTTAACTCATTTCTTCTTCTTTATCAGTCTTGTTACCAAGACATTTACCAACCACAAAACTGTGTTATTTTCTTAAGCTTTTATTTCCTTAACTAAACATTTCATGTAACTAAATATCTAACTAACAAAGCGCGCGTATGCAGAGAGAATTACAGTTAAGGCAGTACATCTTCACTGCCTGACGTCCAACTGCAAACTGAGGACCCAACCAGGTCCCACGTGACTTCACGTATTTCGCGGGCTTTCTGTACTATTCCATGGAAAGTCCCGCCCATGATATGAGAAGGGCCATCCCTTTAGAAATACAGGGTATTGACAATAATCTTATGCAACCGCATAGATTATGTAACATATAGAGATAGCATTGAAATTCTACTTAAAAATGTCCAACATCTGTATATCTCAAAAGTAAACAATTCAATACACCAGGGTTTTCTTTCCCCCCTCCTCTACTCAGGTGATGCTGTGTAGCCACTTCTAATAAGTAAAGTAAAGTCATCGGTATGTCTTAAAGTCGGTATCAGCCATCTCCTGATGATCCCAAACTCAAAAACAAACAAGGAAAAAGAATCATGGAATTGAACTTCTCGTCGCCTTTGCAACTAGAATGAGGAGCATTCTACAGCCCGCTCGCTTTATAGTGAATTTCCGTTACTTTTCAAGTAACTTTCTTCTTCAGACAGCGGGAGAGTCTAACGTCTTTTCACTAGTACTAGACCAAGGAGATTGTTTTTGTGTCTGAGATGGAGCGCCATACGCTGAGATGACGAGGGCCGGTATCGAACCAGGAACCTTGCGGTTCCTAGTCGGATGCTCGCTCTACCGACTGAGCTAAACCCGCCCCAACAAACCGACCCATATTTTAAATTGAAACCGAATATGTATATATTGATGCGTTTGTTATCATCTTGCAATACCCTCTGGTTAAAAATCAACCATCCAAGATGAAACGCAAGAGTGTAAATCCTGATTATCTGGTTTTGCTTATCCACCGAATTCTTATTTTTTATGAGTGTCGTTACGTCAGCTAAATAATGGACGATCTATCCATCTATCTATCTACTTCAGTTTCGTCATATCTGTCTATGCATCTTTTTCAGTCTCGTTATATCTATATATCTATCTATCTATGTATCTATCTCAGTCTCTTCGTATCTGTTTACATGTTTAAATTTAAAATACCTATTTTTCTATCTATCAATCAATCTATCTATCTAACTTAGTCTCGTCATATCTATCTATACTAAAAAAATTCTTATTACCTTCCATATACCAACAAATGCCCTGAAGATGATCTAATTAATAGATCGAAACACTGCAGCGTCTGCCAATAAACTCACCACTTAACCCATTTAAACCTGTGTTTTTTCATTTTTCTTAATATACTACATACCGTCGGATTCACTTCCTTTCTTCACATATCTATCTATCTATCTATCTATCTATCTCAGTCTCGTCATATCTATCTATCTATCTATCTATCTATCTATCTTAGTCTCTTCATAACTATTTACCTATCTATCTATTTATATTTCTCATTCCCTTCTTATCTAGCTATCTGCCTGTTCTCATACCTAGTTAATAACATCTCATCTACTAATGATGTCAATACACGCATAAGAAAGACATGGATTTCTATAGAACGATTATCGATCATATGAAAATCTGATCTCTCTGATAACATAAGATGATAGTTCTTCGAAGCTATAGCCATGCTAGTGCTAGTGTATGGCTACAGTACCTTAACACATAAAGCTGGGTACAAGCTAGATGGGAACTGTGCAAGGATGCGAAGGGAAATAAATCCAGGAAGCAGCATCTCACAAAATAGCTGCAGTACGGCGACTTATCTCCAATTACACAAATCATCCGAGTAAAACAAGAAGCAAGGACGAGCTCATAAGTGATGTTCTTCTATGGGTACTTACATTTGGACACAGCAGAGGGGAGAGGGCAGAAAAAAACCTATATCGATGAGCTCTGCGCGGATACTGAATACAGTGAAGAGGACCTTATAGGAGTGATGGTGGATAGGGACGAGTGGTGAGGAAGAGTTATGCAGATCTCTGCAGTTTGCACAACTTGATAAAAAACATGAATGTCTTCTTTCTTTCTTTCTTTCTTTCTCGGTGAGTTTGTTAATATTTATTCATTTTCTTTCTCACTTTTATGTGTGAATGTATATTGATATTCAAATAATAAGCAACTCTGTCAGAAATTTGAAGAGCATATGAATTAGTAATGATATTCTTAAAATACTTTTAATTTGACAACATTCGAGTTCGTCACAACGTAAAATTAATTCAATTTATATATATATATATATATATATATATATATATATATATATAGGGTGATTATAAAGTATCTCACTTCTCTTTTTTTAAAATTTCATAACTTATTTCTGAATCATTATTTTTACAAAAAAAACGAATACCAGTGGAACATACATAACATGGTGTTTTATTTCAAATTCTACTTGGGCACCAGAATTCACCTCCAGCCTCTCAAGTCGCTAGGGAATTCCAATCAACTTATCTTCCCAGGAACACTTGTGGAATGGAAGAAAAAATTCTCATATTCGTCCTTCGAGTTCTCCCAAGGCAGTAGAGTAGACTTGCTCCTTCAACCAAGCATAAAGAAAAAAGTCATATGATGCTAAATCAGGGCTTCTGGCTAGTCACTCATCCGGACCATCTATCTCCCAGGTAACTGGTGATTCACACTTTCACGAATAACAAGTGAAAAATGTGTCAGTCACCATCAAAAAACAACACAGATTTAATTGGAATGTTTAAAGTATAAATGGTTATGACTATATGGTGATGTCAAACATATTATTGTACTAAAGCTGAGTGAATCAACATTTGTCTCCTACAGGCTTTTTTACTGTTTAGTTTAATGACACTAAAATTATACTAAATTATTCATTAGTTTTACACCAAATACAATCCTAGAAATCAACACCAGTGACCCATTAAAACTCATGTAGCCAGCCAGTAAAAAATCCTTTTAAAAGAAAGGTCATTCTTTCGAAATATTTGAACGGAATAAAATGGAACAAAATATCCAACCTAGTTTCTCATTTATTTCATACATCACTCATGCTTCGAATTATATCTCAAAAATATATATCATAGACAAACACATATATATAACACATACATATATACAGATATAATATATACACTGAAAATTAGACTCATCACATATATATATATATATATATATATATATATATATATATATATATATATATATATATATGTGTGTGTGTGTGTGTGTGTGTGTGTGTGTGTGTGTGTGTGTATTTATGTATGTATGTGTGAAACACTCCTCATGAGCAGGATGGGAAACAAAACAATGTTTAAGCCGGTCTAAATTCCGAGTTTCCTTCTATATCGGTTTCCATACTAATTTCAAAGAGCCTAGTCTGCCCTACTATTTTCCCATAACTAGAGACAGACTAGTTGGATGCATACATTTTCCATAGGTATTAGCGCTATGTGAATTGCAATCAGCCTAATCCAGGATTTGAAACATTCTCACATCTAATAATCAACATTTTTGGGATCACCTGTGGGATAGTGAACAAGTAGAGACTGTTTGGAATTATATCATAAAGGTGCTACCATAAGAATCCATACCTTTGTTAATCAACCCGTACATTAATTATATCTTCTAATTTGCCAAGGTTCAGCTAGTTTTAACGAATCCCTTTTATTTGGAGCTAAATTGCGCGTATCATTCAGAAATGAGTCTAGGCTATTCTCTTCAATGAGAACATCCTTATGTCGCGGGGAAGGAAATGCATTCTACAATCTAAGGGCATCGATCATGTTTTTCCGGTTTGCTAGTTCATGACAGCTGACACCTTGGGTCAAAATGTTGGGGACTGCAAGACGCAGGACGCAGTATATCTTAAGGCTTCACTGCGCATGCTCGAAGATTTCAGACACCCGAAAAGCATTTGTCAAGTGCTCCAGCGAACTAGGGACAAAAATGGCTGGCGAAAGAAGACGCCGAAAGCCGCAATCCTCATCATACATGGTTCAGAGATTATTAGATACATAATTGTATATATATATATATATATATATATATATATATATATATATATATATATATATATATATATATATATATATATATATATAGGTAGTTATGGACTTTTGTTTAGTAAATTAGGGTATACCAGAAACTCCAGAACCCACAAATTTTCTAATAAAACAGTTAATTTTTACTAGGGGGGGGGGCTTAGGGTTAGGATTAGGGTTTAGGTTTAAGGTGGGAGTTGGGGTTAGGGTTAGGGTTTGTGGATCACCCTGTACAGGTTGACCCAGAAAAAACAGAACCCAAATTATTTATTTATTAATTACACTAACCCTAAACTCTAAACAACGACCCTAACCCTAAACCACAACCCTAACCCTAACCCTAACCCTAACCCTAACCCTAACCCCTCTAGTTAAAATTAACAGTTTTATTACAAAATTTATGGGTTCTGTTTTTTTTTGTCACCCTAATTTACTAAACAAAAGTTCATATTACCTATATATATATATGTTTTATAATCTGCTTGAAGCATTATATTTATAATGGTTTATAATGGTTAGACTAATATAAATTGATAGATAGATAGATACATACATACATACATACATACATAATGAGAGACTGATATAGATAGATATATAACGATTGGCTGATATAAATAGATAGATAAAGTCAGAAATATGTAGATAAATAAATAGATATGAACCCTCCTATGGATCTCCTTGATTTAACTGACCTCCAAGAGTCGCCAAAGTTTATCCAGAAACAACATTCATATTCCATGCTTGTTTTTTACAACGGTCTGAGAATAGTGATAAAACGGAGGGTCACGTTAGCGGGGTTCTTAAAATAACTTCTATATAAATATATATAAGCATGGTGCTATAGTTAGAGTCGTAGGAAATGGACACGGCAACACGAGTTCAAATCCTGGATGACGCTGTGTGCATCAATTTATATTAGTCTGTCGTTATTTATCTATGTATTTCTCTCTCTCTCTCTCTCTCTCTCTATCTATCTATCTATCTATCTATCTATCTATATATATATATATATATATATATATATATATATATATATATTAATATTGATATATATATAATTAAACAGTGCGCAATATAATAGATAGAGCATTTAGATCTAAGTTAGGGTAGTATGAACATAGTGGCAACGGTCCTTTGTTACTGATAGTTTCTCGCTAATATGATTTTTCAAACTACTTGGTTTAACAAATGCATAGGCAAGAAAATGTCAGTATCCAACGACCATTGACTCCATGTCACGCTACTTTAACACACACACACACACACACACACACACATATATATATATATATATATATATATATATATATATATGTACATTATATTCCTACTTATCTATCTTTGTTTCATTTTGTATATATCAATAACAAATCAATAACGGATAAAACATAATAATAAGCAAATAAAAGACAAATAAAAGACAAAACATACGAATAATAGAATAAATAACTACAACACAAGAATGTAAACAGAATAATCGACAACAGATATATGGAGAGAAAACTTTTAATTGATCTATATATAAATATAGCAAAGAAATTTATTTCGAAATTTTAAAACCCCTTGACAACTCCTGATTTCTTTGCTATTAGGAAATAAATATACACAGTCTGACTTAAAGTTTTGCTTCTAAAGATGTAATTATACATTTTATGCATTTGATTTTCATATTGGAAATCAACTAAAATTTATTAAATTAAGTCAAGGCGAAACTAACATTTGAAAGCCAAATAGATGAACTTTTGGGTGAAAAAGCAGTATAAAAAAGCATATATATATTTACCAACCCCTCTGCACGAGCAGGATGTGACACAAGGTCAATTTCTTAAGCGGAGTTCAACAGGTTTGAATTCAGAGTTTTCCATCTCCTAGGCCGGTTGCCTAACCAAGGTTAAAGAGTCCAGTCTGCTTTACTATTTACCCATAGCTGGAGGGAGAGTAAGATTCATACCTTTCCTAAGGGTATTAGCGCTAAGTGAAATGCAATTACCATGTCCAGGATTTGAACTCGGGGTGACGAATCCATTTCCCATGACTTTAACCATTACACGACGCGCTTCCTAAAAAGCATATAGGTAAGCCGGAATATGTATTTACTCAACTCCGTCAGATAAAATTTCCAATGGTATTAGGGGTGCCTCCATAGCGTAGTGACTAACATGCTGGACTACGAAATCGTAGTTGTGATATTTTGACTAATGCATTAATGTGTAGCTTTTTTTTCGGTTCAATCGAACTTACCGGACCTAAATTCCACCCCGCCGAAAAAAAAAATCCAAAAAAATCAGGGAATAAACCGAATTTAATGAAAGTGTTGATATATTAATGAATGGACGATATAATGCACTAGTTATTTTATTTTTAAAAATATTTACATTTTTTCAGGTCAGTTAATTTGAACCACGTATCTTTGAGGCATGAGACAGATTCTCAAAAATACATGGTTCAAAATTAAGTGACCTGAAAAAATGAAAAGGTTTTAAAATAAAATAAAAAATGCATTATATTTTGTATTAATGAATATATCAACACTGAAAATTTCATTTAATTCGGTTACTTCCCTGATTTTTGGTAATTTTTTTTCTTTCGGCGGGGTGACATACGATGGTGGAATTTAGGTCCGTTAAGTTCGATTTAACCGCTTTTTCTTTCTCAGATACTCTCTCTCTCTCTCTCTCTCTCTCTCTCTCTCTCTCTCGCTCACCTCTTCTTTTCTTCTTTCTCTTAGCACTCCTTTATGTCAGCACTTCCTTCTCTCCACATATACTTTTTTCTCTGACCTCTTTGCTCTCTTCCCCCTCTTTCTCCCCTTTCTCCCCTTTCTCTTCTTTTTTGCACCCATATTTCTACTTTCTTTGCTCCCATCTTTCTACTAACCCTTTGCTCTTTTTACTCTCTCCCCTCTTCTCTCCTACTTACTATCTCTCTCTCCTCCTTTCCCCCTCTTTTTACTCCTATCTTTTTACTCTTTGCTCTCTCTCTCTCTCTCTCCACTCTTTTTAATCTCTTTCCCTCCCTTTCTACTCTCTTTTACCCTATTTTTATCCTGTTACCATTGTTCTTTTTCCCCTCTTTGCATTCTCTATCCACATTTTGCTCCCCTCTTTCAACTCGTTTTCTTCTTTGTACCCGTCTTACTGTTCTCTTTGCTCCTATCTTTCTACCCTTACATCTTTGCTCTTTCTCCCCACTTTCTGCTCTTCCGCCCTTCTACCCCCTCTCTCTCCCCCTCTCTCTCTATCTCTCTCTCTCTCTCTCTCTCTCTATCTATCTCTCTGCTCTTTGTCTCCATCTTTTTCCTCTCTTTGTCCCCCTGTTTATACTCTCTTACCGCATTGCTCTTTCTCCCCTCTTTCTCCCCTTTTCTTTTTGCACCCCTATTTCTACTTTCTTTATTCCCAAGTTTCTACTCTTAACCCTTTGCTCTTTCTTTTCTCTCCCCTTTTTGCCCCCCCCACGTTCTTCTCTCTACCTGTCTCTCTTTCTCCCCCCTCTCTCCGCTCTTTGCTCCTATCTTTCTTCTCTCTTTGTTACCCCTGTTTATACTCTCTTTCCTCTTTGCTATTTGCCCCCTCTTTCTACTCTCTTTGTTACCATCTTTTAACTCTTACCTCTTTTCCCTTTCTCTCCTCATTTAACTCTTTGTACCCTTTCACCCCTCTTTTTACTCTCCTCTTTCTACTCTCTTTGTTTCCCTCTTTCTACTCTCTTACCTCTTTCCCCCTCTTACTACTCTCTCTTTAGAATGCGATGAAACCCCTCATCTACCAGCTATGCGTAAAATACTACCACCATTATTCTTTGACAAAGATGCCCCCACCACGGCTGTACCAAATATTTTTCAGTATTTTTTACCTGTATTATGAGATATTACAAAATCTGTTGTATTGTCCTCGCACGGAAAATGGAACTTCCGGCTGAGGGACAAAGTGAAAGATAAAAATATATATTTAAAAAGAAAGAGAAAGCGGAAGAGATGGTTTCTGGTCAAGGAAGCAGGATGAAGATAAAGAAATATATAACAATGGTCAGTTATCAGATCAAAAAGATAAAGATGTGTAGGCGTGTCATCAATACAAAAAGCCAGAGGGTCAACCCGACAGAGTCAGACGCCAGCCGGCAGCTGAAAGGACACTTCACGTCTCCCGTCAGCAATCACCCATCGTGCACTCATTGTAAGCGCCGTGCCTTCACCACCCACACACCGAAGAAAATAAAGAAGGGTCCTCTCTTTGTACATACGTATCTTTTGTTATTGAAGTCCAGTAGTCGGTAGTAGCTGACTACTAACATACATCGCTTTGGGTACTGTGACCATACCCGCTACGTATACAGATACGCGGTTTAGCAACGTGAAAAAGAAGCCGCTATATAACATATAGAATTTGATGCCAGTACACAGCAAATCCATTCTCTGAACTCATTCTATTCAAATAGATATGTCCTATTATCATCGTAGACAGAGACATTCTGCTCAATTATAACAAGAGCCACTTCCAGTGGATTACAGTTAGATTGAAGTGCTGGAAGAGCCACTGAGAGCGGCTTAAAGTAGGCAAAGTGTTAATTGCAGTGACATTAATTGCAAACTAATTGCAGTGACATTATTCCTATGTGAAATAGAAACAGTCTCATCCAGGTTTTGAACTCGGTTCGCCGTGTCCATTTTTTTCAGAGGATAACCATTACGCTACAAGCGTCTTAACAATATTAATTACCGGCTGAAATGTTCAAAATACAGATGATGGGCTTCGGTGGTTAACAAATAGATTTACAAAAAATATCCCCGGGCGAAATAATAAATAGATTTGAATCAATTGCTTCGGTGAGTCAGTGTCCTTCGTACATTCCCTCGGTAGGAGACTAATACTCTCATCTTCAGGGAAATAATTACTTTACGGTATATCTAATCATGCAAAAAGATATATTACGTTGTTGTTCTGTTTGTTACTTAGGATGGTTTTAAAAAAAACCAATGTGTCCGAATCAACGTTTGTATAAGATGCTAGGAACTCAAGTGCGAAGGTGCGAGTCCTGTGGTGTTTGGCTTATGTATTAGTTGGAGGTCGTGGTATAATGAGATAGAGTCTGTGGAGTAATGGTTAGTGTCGTAGAAAATGGACTCGTCGACCCAAGTTCAAATCCTGGACAAATCTACAGTCCACATAGCGCTAATACCTTTAGGAAAGGTATGAATCTAACTATACTTGGACTGTCTTATTTTAACCAGAGTGTGTTGCAAGATGATAACGAGTGATCAATTTAGGAACACAAGTATTATTTATATGATAATAAAATTGTTACCAAAGATATCAGAGGGAAATAAAAGTAAGAAAAGAAATTAAGGCTTTTTTTTGGAAACTATTTTCAATAGAATTTAATCTGTATAAAGATAATAACGGTCGTAACATATAGATATAATGAAAACATTTAATCCCAGAAATCCAGAATACAAGAAGGCTTTATCCAGGATTTGAAATCGAGTTGCCACGTCTATTTTTAAGAGCATAAACGTTACAGTACAAGACTCTACAGAATTATATACTGGTTGAAATCTCGAAAATATAGAGGTAATATATAATGGAGATTGTGGGTTTGTCTGTCTGTAACCGAAACTATATTACTATACAATTCCTTTCGTTATTTACATCATATTCTCCATGATTTTATTTTTATTTAAACCTCAATTATTAATAAAATTGTTTTACATTACTTACACTGTTGTTCATATCTACGTACTAATAACATGCAATTGTATCTATATATAAAACAAAATAGCAGTTTACAGTGTGAACGGGAAGGCTAATTTGCATATTGATATTAAAATTTTGATTTTAATAAATATGTGTTTAGTATTATTGATTTCTAATCATTTGGTTTTATCTTAATGAATATAAGCAAAAGACTTGTGGATACATCTTAAAAGAAATCCATTAACAAGAAGACATAATTGTAATTTTATTCTTTACATCCTATTTTAACTGAATAGTTGAATTAGCAAAATTGAGCAATGAAAGACGAGGTGAAAGAGTAAACTTCAGTTCTATTTTTCGATTTTACCCCCCTGTCTAAAATATTTTTTCTGCATTCTTTAGATTCATTAGCCTTTCTAATTTAATATATTTTATTACATTAAAACTCAAATACTTGCACCCGGAGGGTGCATATATTTGCTAGTAGAGGTAATGAATCTTTGGGACTAGCTTGCTAAACATTACATAACCCGGAGCACAGTATAAGAAATACAACGCTGAACATGATACATCGAAATTTAGAAAGTAGTAGCAGGACCTTTGGCTATACCACAGTATGATAATTTAATTGTTACAACGTTTGATATGTTTACTTAAGAGCTACTGCCAAATAGCTAAATATGTATAGAGTATAATAATCTTGATTTAACTCTCTCATTCTTTTTTTTCCTTCTGTCCTACTTTTCATCTTTTCATTATGTTCGATTAAAACAGATTAGCGTCATCGCTTCCGTGCACTAATCCCCTCTCACTATCTTTGGTAAATGAAACGGTAATTTATTTAGCTGATGTGATGATGTTCATGAAAACTAAGAATTCGGTTGATAAGCAACGCCAGGTAATCTAGATTGACTTTTTTGCATTTCATCTTAGATGATTTGGACGGTCTCATTTTTAACCAGGGGTGTTGCAAGATGATAACGGGTTAACAATCTAGGAACACGAGTATTAATATGATAATTTCGCCCTGTCGCCTGGGGCGTTAGAATGCACCGACTGCACCTCTTAAGGATAGAGCCCAGGTGGATGAGCAATTCATGACATGCAATACTCCACTTTGGCCCTATCTTGGGCTAGACGGGTGGTCGGAGAGGCCCCCTCCGATCAATCGGCTGGTCACGTCAAGCCGTAGTACCTATATGATTTTCCCAACCGTATTGCCCTTATGGCAAGCCCCAACCCCTTTTTATCATATGGGTGCTAGAAGGCGGTGACTGTGGGTCTACATGTCCTGGGAAAGACTTTAAACTCTATCTGATAGTGAGGTTCCAGTTTTGGAGGTTTTGGGAATGTGGAGCACCCCTTCATCACCATTGCTCCCTGGTCCACTCTGACCCGGAGTGGTAGTACCTGTTAGGGTCCCATCTATGGGTTAAATAGAAAAATGTATTTATAAAAAAATTGTATTATCCATTAAGAATTGATTTATTTCAAAACTTTATCGACATTAAATGACCCACTGAGGTTGATATGCCGTAAACCAAAACAAACAAACAAACAAACATAACATGATAATTGTTACCAAAGATATCAGAGGGAAATAATTGTAAGAAAAAAAATTAAGGATGTATTTTGGAAACTATTCTCAACAGAATTTAATCTGAATAAAGATGATAACAGTCGTAGAATTAAGGAACATGAGTATAAATACAAGTAGTCGAGGTGGCGTAAAGCCGGTATCAGACAATCAGCGAGGGACTCTATCCCATTTTCACAAGCGCTAGACCAAGGAGATTGTTTTTACATCTCAGGTGGAGCACTACTCCTTAGTTTACCGCACAGATCCCTGTGCTACTCATACGCTGAGTTGGCGAGGGGCGGTATCGAACTAGGAACCGTCTGGTTTCTAGCCGAACGACTGAGCAATATTTCGATTTGTTAAAAATCTACTTCAGAGCATATGTTGTGTTATATACGAAAACAGTTTTATGATAATTCTGAGAGTTTTGTGATGGGATTAATTCATACAGGACAAGAGAAAACGGTCCCAATTTTCATAAAACTTTATTTAAACAACATCTGTGTGTGTTTTTTTTATCATCTTACCCATATATACCGTCCTTATATATGTGTCCTTATAAGTATAAGAAAACAAGAATGATTTGGTTATTTTGTCAGGTTAAATTTAGAATAATTTGAATCGGAGTAGGGAACCAATCCCCAAGGTAGGCTACTTTTTCCTAATATCAAAAGGACTAGCGAGGGGCGGTATCGAACTAGGAACCTTGTGGTTTCTAGCCTAACGCTCTACCGACTGAGCTATACAATGAAAACCTTTAAACCTTGAAATCTAGAATACAAGAAGGCCTAATACTATATTGGCTGGAACATTTTGTAAAAAGCAAACCCCCCCCCCAAAAAGAGAAGATATTGGAGGAATTCGGGATGTAGTTAATCTCAAAAATCAATTCCATAAGCTAAACATTTCCTCACCTTTGAATTTCCCCAATGTTAATACAAACATTGACCAAGGCATATTTTATTTGCGAAAACAGTCCAAGTAACAAATAAGCCAAGAACGTAATATCTCTTTTTGCATCACTAAATATAGTGCAAAGTAATTCTTGCTCTGAAGAATTCGGTATTAGTCTCCCACCGAGGGACTAAACGAAGGACACTGATTTACGAAAGCAATTGATTCAAAACTATTTATTACTTCGCCCGAGGCCGTTTCGGCAAATCTATTTGATAACTGCCAAAGCCCATCATATGTGCCGTCTTCAAATAGACCCTCTCTCTCTCTCGCTCTCTCTCTCCCTCTATCTATCTTCCCTCTCTCTTTCACGTTCTCTCTCTCTCTCTCTCTCTCCCTATTTCACTCTTGCTCTCTTTCTCTTTTTCACACACACTCTCTCTCTCTTTCACTCTTTCATTCTTGCTCTTTCTCTTTTTACCTCAGTCACACTTGCTCTCTATCTCTCTCTCTGTCTCTCTGTCTCTCTGTCTCTCTCTCTCTATCACTCTTTCACTCTTGCTTACTCTTTCTCTCTTTCATTCTTGCTCTCTCTTTCTCTTTTTCACACTCTCTCTCTCTCTTTCACTCTTTCATTCTTGCTCTTTCTCTTTTTACCTCACTCACACTTGCTCTCTCTCTCTCTCTCTCTCTCTCACTCTATCACTCTTGCTTACTCTTTCTCTCTTTCATTCTTGCTCTCTCTCTCTATCTCTCTCTCTCTCTCTCTCTCTCTGTCTCTCTCTTTCACTCTTGCTCTCCCATCCATGCCGTCTTTCTCCCTCTCTCTTTGCGTTCTCTCACTCTCTCTTTCACTCTTTCACTCTTGCTCTCTCTCTATTTCTCTGTCTCTCTGTCTCTCTCTCTCTCTCTCTTTCACTCTTGCTCTCCATCCATGCCGTCTTCAAATAGACTCTCCCTTTCTCCTTGCGTTCTCTCACTCCTTTTCACTCTTTCACTCTTACTATCTCTCTCTCTCTCTCTCTCTCTCTCTCCTTCTCTTTTTCACTCTTGCTCTCCCATCCTTGCTCTCCCATCCTTTCTCTCCTTCTCTTTTTCACTCTTGCTCTCCCATCCTTGCTCTCCCATCCTTGCTCTCCTTATATCGGCACCAATAGCCAGAACGTTTTTACCCTGCGGGAATGTGCGTATGTTAGCGTAAGCTTATTGGCTTCAACCAACCGTGGATAAGGATCGGTGATCTCCAGAAATCATACCTGCAGGGATTGGGACTTTGGGAGGAGGTCGTCGGTCCGGTGGTGGACTTGCGAGGGACGAGAGCCGAATCATTGGCTCCATAGACAAAAGGTTTGGTTTTAAATCAATTTTCCAACCGCTAACAATCCGAACAAGTGCGAATATGTTCAAGTATGGTTTTCGATTAAGACTGGTAAACGATTACTGATAAACACAAGACCTCAATTGGCTGGTTGCTTGGTTGGATTTTACGGCATGTAAACCTGTGGGTTATTTAATGCTGACGACGTTTTGTTTCATTCATACTTGGTTTGATTTGGTTTGGTTAGTTTTATTTTTCGCCATATCAACCAGAGGGGTCATTTAATGCCGATAATTTTTTTAAATAAATTCATTCTTAAAGAATACTAAGTTTTTTATGAACACATTTATCTATTTACCCCATAGATGGGACTCTATCAAGTACTACCGCTCTGGGTCAGAAGGGACCAGGGAGCAATGGTAATGATGGGATGCTCCACATTCCCCAGAACTGGAACCTTACCATCAGATAGTTTAACGTAATTCCCAGGACATGAAGACCTTCAGTCAACGCCTTCAAGCCCCTATACGAGGGAAAGCGTTAGGGCTTGTCATAAGCCCAATAGTGTTGGAGCAATCATAGAGGTGATAGGGCTTGACATGACTAACCGATTAATCGGAGCGCATTCTTACTTCGTCAAATGTGTTCAATTTTTAAAAACTCATTTTTGAATCTACTTAACCCATAAATAGCTTTGTTTAGTTGTTTGTTTTGCGGCATATTAACCCTTTTCAAGTCATTCTGATATCAGGTTGCTTACAAAACCTACTGACGCATCGATGTTCACCCATTTAGGTATTGAATAGGCTCATCGCAGCTTAACTTCAGTGATCTAGTCGAAACCGATTCTCTCAAGGTTTTTTTTTACCGTAAGCCCTGTAGAGGGGACCCTAACAGGCACTACCACTCCGGGTAAGTGTGAATCAGGGAATAGTGACAATGCAGATATTCCTCACACCCCCAGAGCTTCAAAAGTAAAACCTTGCCCTAGATGCATTTACGGCATATTAACCCTTTTCTTGGCATCTAAAGCCGAATCAAGTTATTCTGATATCAGATTGTTTACAATACCTACTATCAATGGTCCTCCATGTATTAAACAGGCCCATGACTGCTTTACTTCGGTGACATAGTTGGAACCAGTGCTTTCAACTTTGCCTTTAGATTGAGTAGCTTAGCCCATTCGGTAGAGCGTTTTTGGTTCGATACTAGACCTCACCAACTCAGTGCATGAGTAGCACAGTTTTTGTGCTGTAAAGTCGGGAGCTGACGGTAGGTGTGGCGATCCACTTCAGATACAAAAAAGAGTAGAGCGGTTTTCCACACGGCATCCAATATCCACAAAGAGCTGATACTGATAGAGAATAAAAGTGGTAATAATAATAATAATAATAATAATAATAATAATAATATATATATATATATATATATATATATATATATATATATATATATATATATATATTATATAAAAAATATATACATAAATAAGTAAATAAAGTCCGTTCATCTTAGCAGTTTCAAGTTGAATGTATATTGTGATTTTCTTAACGCGTTTACTTTTGCCCGTTGATAACATTAGGCGCTTGTATTAACCGTTATTAACTGTCCTTGGAGTCACACAATCACATGAGTAGAATGTTGATAGACTGTAGTAAATGTAGCATGTATCTAGAATCTGCTTAATTTTTTGGACTTCGAATTTCTAGCCTGCTTAGAAAGTTTTCCAGGACGGTGTCGTTTAGCGATGAGGTCCAGAATTCGGTCGGGGATGATCCTGACTCTTAGCCTCATTCATCGAATTACATTCCCCGGTGTTCGCATTAGCGTGTCTAATAGATCGTAAACCTAGCAGGCAGTCGAACTTTCGGTCGCAATTACACGTCGTAACCGGGTACAAGTCCAGCTCGTTTGAAACTTGATATATCCGGGTTAAGGGATGTATTATGAAGTTGGTATTTGGTATATTATCACAGTAGTAGTTGGTTCGTCGAATAGCAGTCGCCTTTCGAGCAGTCGTGGTGTAGTCTGGCGAGTAAGTTTAGGCTTGTAGGCTTAGGCTTAGGCGTAGGGGTATTTACATGTGTCCCACTTTCACACGATATGGCACAAGGCCGTTTTATGTGGGCACCACCCACAAGCTGAGACTCATGGGGTGGTAGGTAGAAAAATTGAGTTGATCCCGTCGGCATTCCCCCTCAAGGGGGCGCCTCAGGCGCTGGGCAATAAACCAAGCCCTGCCCCATTAAATCGAGGGGGTAGGTATTGCCTGGGGGGACGGCCCCCTGGGATCGACGCTATTAGCCAAATCAACCTGTCCAGTGGCCGAAGCACACTAGGCTTAGGCGTAGGTTTTATTTTCCTAGTACCCCACTCGTACCAGGTCAGGCACGAAGGCCCTATTTACGTGGGACCACCCACAAGCCGAGGTGGGTGGGAGGTGGAAAAATTGCGTCGATCCCGTCGGCATTCCCCCTCAAGGGGGCGCCTCAGGCGCTGGGCAATAAACCCAGCCCTGCCCTTTTAAGTCAAGGGGGCAGGTATTGCCTGGAGGGATGGCCCTCTGGGATCGACGCTAGTAATTTACCATCTCACCGGTCCAGTGGCCGAAGCGCACTGGACCCCCGTCCCGAAAGACGGGTTGGAGGTGTAGGTGCCTGTATCAACACAGTGTCGAATATTTATACATGACACTGTCCAATCAGATTATAGTGAGGGAGCACCAAGGTATTTACATATTCATTACATCAAAACTCAAACTCAAACTCCATAATTGCTTTAATTCGTGATTTAAATATTGACATTATTAATGTGTTTTCTTTAATCGGTTTTCTTTAACTTTTTCGTGCGAAGCTGTTAGTTCTATATTAGTACAAAACAAGTGTATTGATATAATAGGATTAGTCGTGTACAAAAAAGAAAGAAAAAAAAAGAAAAAGAAGAAAAACAAACACTGTACATAAATCAATGCCCCCTAGAGTGTATTTTAAGAGTTAAACGAAAATATTTGTCCGCCGTGGGCATATGACCAGATTTTAATTTTTTTCGTTTCTTTGCTTTTATACAGTCAACAGTAACATCGTAATTTATGATACCTGAGAGAACTGTTACGGTGAGATCAATGCTGTTTTTGGTTTGAAACTTGATACCATTAAACGAGTAATTTTGTCATTTATTGAAATTTATTTTTTAGTAAAATACAACTGATTTGTAATAGGTGAAGAAGTTGAACATGATTTTGGTGAATAGTAAATCAAGTTTCTCTTTTGCATAGTCTCGCCTGAATTTTACTCTTTGCCTACGTTAAACCGCTTACAGCGGCTCTTTCCCCAGGACTGTTTCTACACATACCTTGCCCAAGCAAAAAATACATAACTGATAGTTCATTATAATTGAGCAGAAGGACCCATATTACAATAATAAGTAAAGTAAAGTAAAGTCGTCGGTGCGGCCTAATGTCGGTATCAGCCAGTCAGCGAGGGAGTCTATCCACTTTTCAATAGCGCTAGACCAAGGAGATTGTATTGGCGTCTGAGGTGGAGCGCCACACCTACCATCAGCTCCTTACTTTACCGCACAGATCCCTGTGCTACTCATACGCTGAGTTGGCGAGGACCGGTATCGAACTAGGAACCTTGTGGTTTCTAGCCGAACTTTATTTGACTAGAATGAGTTCTGAGGTGAATAGATAGTGATTTTTAAGATGTCCCATCATACAGGTAAAAAATATCAAGAAAATTTGTTACAGCCATCGCGAAAATGTGGTAGGCAAAGAGGTAACATTTGTGATTCTCTCGGTCAAAAGTGTTTTTCTTGGGAGGACGAAAATGCGACTCCGTTTCGAAACCCCAGCAGGTCTGGGTTTATTGTGTGGCGCCTGAAGCACCCCAAAAGATAAATGCCGACGGGATCAGCGCATCTTTGTGGGGAGGGTAAGGATATTATTTAGAGGGAGAAAGAGGTGCAAGAGGGTTAACGAGAAGAGAGACCCTATTGTTTTGATTCAGTGTTTTTCTTCTCCTAGACTAATTCCCATTCCAATGTTAAAGTCCTCCTATTTACCCATAGCTGAAAGGAGAATTAGCGCAGTGTGAAATGCAAACAGCTGCATTGAGGATTTGAACTCGTCTTTGCCGTGTTCATTTCCTACACGAGCCACGCACCTCCCACCAGGCACCCACTTACAAAGTTAACAGGCTACCCTATTCATTATGCAACGTATGCGACGGAAATAGTATTCAAGGAAATATACTTACGTTTACATATTTCCGAATAGTTCTGAGCTCTGTCGCATCTCAAAATTTACATATCTAATTTTGTTACACCTGCTACAATCATTTCTATGTTGCTGCCTCATTGTATTTAGAACATTGCACACTATATTACAAAAGGGTCTGGATACCCTATTCATTACGTAACATATGTACCAAAATAGCATTCGAGGAAATATAATTCTGTTCATTTCTCCCTCATTGTATTTTAGATATTTTACACTGTATTACAAAAGGAACAGGCTACTCTATTCATTATGTAACATATATACAAAAAATAGCATTCGGGGAAATATAATTCTGTTTGATTCTCCTTCATTGTATTTTAGATAGTTTA
>CM042149.1:121984378-121991878 GCA_023376005.1 Doryteuthis pealeii
CGTCATTCCCAGGACATGTAGACCTGCAGACACCGCCTTCTAGCACTCATATGATAAAAAGAGGTTGGGGCTTGCCATAAGGGCAATAGGGTTGGGAAAATCATATAGGTGCTAGGGCTTGACGTGACCCGCCGATTGATCGGAGGGGGCCTCTTTGACAGCCCGTCTTGCCCAAGATAGGGCCAAAGTGGAGTATGTGTAAGTATTTACTGACATCCCAACATATTAGTTGAGCATAAGGATTATTAATGATGGGTAACCACGCACAAACCAAAACTCAGGCGTAGCTAGAATTAAAAAATAGCGTGAATTGCGTCAGCATACTTTTTTAAGGCGCCTCAGTCGCTGGGCAATATAAATGAATCGGAGTGTATACTAGATTCTTCTTCTTCTTTCTTCTTTTTTTTTCTTTTTTGTAGAGCTGCCTCGCGGCTAATTCTTTTTCGAGCAAAACTTGTAGCAAACTAATCTTTTCTTAAAAAAGAAATTCAACGAGGGACGGATTTAGCTGGTGAAATTGGGAAGGCTGCAGGCGATACAGCCACATAAAAAGCTTGTATACTGATAACTTATTTCCTAACTATTCGGTTTATGACCATTTGATAAAGGAATACACACGTAGATAGGTATTTACCGAACCATAACAAGTATAATATGACACAATGTCGTAAGTATGAGGCATCCAATGTGGATCGAACTCGCTATTCGGTAATAATAGATCTGCAAGACTGGTTTGCTAAATCGAACTCGCTATTCGGTAATAATAGATCTGCAAGACTGGTTTGCTAAATCGAACTCGCTGTTCGGTAATAATAGATCTGCAAGATTGGTTTGCTAAATCGAACTCGCTATTCGGTAATAATAGATCTGCAAGACTGGTTTGCTAATCGAACTCGCTATTCGGTAATAATAGATCTGCAAGATGCTAAATCGAACTCGTTCGGTAATAATAGATCTTCAAGACTGGTTTGCTAAATCGAACTCGCTGGTCGGTAATAATAGATCTGCAAGACTAGTTTGTTAAATATACCCCAATATGGGAGAAATATAGCTTTAAGGAAAGTGTGTTTTCTTAGCTTCGTCTACGTCTATGCCTTTATTTAACGTCACGTTTTTTTCTTTCATTGGTTTAAAAAAAATTTTTCTTACTTTCTTTATTAGAGTTCCTTTCTTAAATATATTTTCTCACGATTTTTATATTCGAGTTACATTAGGGTGTCCATTGAGTCAACACCCGCTTACTTACAGTTTCTTCTGATCTGAACCTCACATAGGTGCGAAACTGTTAACTAGGTGTTGACTCCATGTCCACACCACCATAATTTAAACACAAACGCAAACGCTCTACCATTGATATTGATCACTATCTGCTTAGAAGTATAGCACCCATATTATATATATATATATATATATATATATATATATATATATATATATATATATATATCCCCATTTAAACTGTGTGAACTAATTACATAATCCAGATTAAAAACGCAGTTTAAACCGAAACACTGCAGTGGCGGCATTTTAAACATCACTCGTCAATAAAACATGTCTTTTCATTTTTTATGAAATTAAACTCACACACACACACACACACACACACACACACACACACACACACACATATATATATATATATGTGTATGTGTGTGTATATATATATATATATATATATATATATTAGTAACGAGTCGAACTTACCTGACTCAAAGCTCCTCGTGCCTGGCCGCGAAACTTTCCCTGGCAAGGAAAGGAATGTGGATGGGGGAAGAAGGAATGCGGTACGCCATTATTCCCACTCTGGGTAAGAAGTGTCAAGAATTTGGAGGGGGCAGAATGGACTTTTTATAGAGGTTGCGGGGCATTATGGGTGACTACCCATGGTGCATTGCAACTTTTATTTGACTATAAAAGCGACCTATTTTTTGGCCTGAACAGTGCACTGCATTTTTTTCTTCAGTAACAGAGTGTCGAGACAGCGAAAGAGGAAATGAAAGAAGAGGAAGAAGAAGAAAAAGAAGAAGAAGAGAAAGAGAAAGAGAAGCTGGTGGACAATTTTCATATATATATATATATTCATATATATATATATATATATATATATATATATATACTAGCAAATATATGCACCCTCCGGGTGCAAGTATTTAAGTTTTAATGTAATAAAATATTGTATTAAATTAGAAAGGCTAATTAAACTAAATAAGAATACAGACAAAAAGATTTGAAACTGAGGGAGTATAATAAAAATTTGAAACAGGGAGTATAATAAAAAATGGAACAACTGAAACTTACTCTTCCATCACTCTCGTCTTTCATTGTTATTTTTTCTAATTTAAGTATTTAGTTAAAAGAGGAAGTAAAGAATAAAATGACAGTTATTTTATCTTGTTAATGGATTTCATTTAAGATTCATTGAAAATATTTTTGCTTATATTCATTTAAATAAAACCAAACAGTTAGAAATCAATAATACTAAGCACATATTTATTAAATTTGATTTTTAATATTAATATGCAAATTAGCCTTCCCGTTCACACTGTAGATCGTCATTTTGTTGTATATATAAATATAATTGCATGTTGTCAGTATGTAGACATAGTTAACAGTATTAATAATGTAAGACAATTTTATTAATAATTGAGGTTTAGATAAAAATAAAATCATGGAGAATGTGATGTCAATAACTAAGAGAATTGTGACTTGAGTAGGAATATAATTTCGGTTACAGACAGACAAACACAATCTCCATTATAATAAGATATATATATATATATATATATATATATATATATATATATATATATATATATATAATTCACAACAAGCATCTATTTCGGATAAGGGGTCTGTTTGAACTGTTAAAGATATTCTCCCGCTGCACATGTTTAGGTTACAATGCAATGTTTCGAGGTCGACTTTCGTAATCAAGTCTTTCGAATAAAAAAGAAAATAAAAAGAAAGAAGAAAAACCAAAAGACAAATCAAACGGAATCAAATCCCCCCAGGTCATTCTGACCCTGGAAGACGCATGTCAATCAGGTCCTTGTAAAATCTGAGCATTAACGAAAATCAATTTTATACTTTCACGGCGGACATAGGAATAATGACGTCAGATAAACTGAACGAACGACAGGCGAAGCTCTTGAGTCAAGAGAGAAAAAAAGACCGGCAAACAAGAAGAGGTGATGGATCAAAAAGAAGCCATTACAGTAAACATTGCCTTCTAAATAACAAAAAAAAGAAAGATTAAGTTTTATATATATATATATATATATATATATATATATATATATATATTAAAGAAAAACTTTTTTTATCAACGGTTGTAAGAAATGAGGATATCTATCTTTCTCTCTGTCTGTTCGCATCTATCTGCCTACCTCTTCATCCAATTCTGCTCATAACTACCTACCTACCTACCTACTTATCTATCTATCTATCTATCTATCTATCTATCAATCTATCCATCAATCTATCTATCTACCAATCTATCTATCTATCTATCTATCTGCATACCTCTTCATCCAATTCTGCTCATAACTACCTACCTACCTACCAATCTATCTATCTATCTATCTATCTATCTATCTATCTGCATACCTCTTCATCCAATTCTGCTCATAACTACCTACCTACCTATCAATCTATCTATCTATCTATCTATTTATCAATCTATCAATCTATCTGCATACCTCTTCTTCCAATTCTGCTCACAACTACCTACCTACCTACCTACTTATCTATCTATCTATCAATCGTCTATCTATCTATCATCAATCTATCTATCTATCTATCTATCTATCTATCTATCTATCTGCATACCTCTTCTTCCAATTCTGCTCATAACTACCTACCTACCTACCTACTTATCTATCTATCAATATATCTATCAATCTATCAATCTATCTATCTATCTATCTATCTGCATACCTCTTCATCCAATTCTGCTCATAACTACCTACCTACCAACCTACTTATCTACCTATCAATCTATCTATCTATCTATCTACTTAGGCACCCATACACACACAAATATATATATATATATATATATAATATATATATATATATATATATAAAGTAAAGTAAAGTCGACGGGGCGGCCTAAAGTCGGTATCAGCCAGTCAGCGAGGGAGTCTATCCCCTTTTCAATAGTGCTAGACCAAGGAGATTTTTTTAGCATATGAGGTGAAGCGCCACACCTACCATCAGCTCCTTACTTTACCGCACAGATCCCTGTGCTACTCATACGCTGAGTTGGCGAGGACCGGTATCAATCCATCTATCTAATTCAATTCCCATCTATCTAATTTTGTTTTAATGAATCTATCTGTCTATCCATCTCTGTAATTTAATTAATCTCTATCGATTCTATTTGTGTGTATATATATATATATATATATATATATATATATATATATATATATATATATAAACACAACGCTCTCCTATATAAGGGATGGAGCAGTCTACAGCGGCCTTTACATACTAAGCGATGTGTGTATTAAACAGTTAAAAATATCCTTCGCATTCTCTAGGTGATGATAGCCTGGCGGTTAAGGTGTCTGACTGACACTGAACCAATCAGATTTCAATCCCGGATGTAGGTAACTTAAAACTGTCTAGCCACACTGAAAAGATTTGATAAGTCAAAACACGTGTCTGTGGATGACTATATATATATATATATATATATATATATGGAAGAAATATGGGGACGTTAATCCGACAGTATGTGGAGAAAAGTAGACAAACACGGGATGTTATAGAAAATAAACATCCATTTTCTATAACATCCGGTGTTTGTCTACCCTTCTCCACACACAAACACACACACACACACACACATATATATATACATATATATATATATATATAGTGTATAATATATTTAAGGCACAATTGTTATCATTGGTTTCCAATAAACATGTTAGCCACTTTTCATCAAAACAAGGCACCTGTTAAGAAATACAGAAAATCTCAATTCATTTATATATGCGTGTTTTTTTTGTGAGCTGAAACTTTGTATTTATCCGCGTTCTGGTGAAAATATTGGGTATATGTGCGCCTACGCACATATACTCGTGCTCCCAACACATCTCTTCACATGCGTATAGAGGGAGCACGAAAATGTGTAGACTTATAGATAGATATGAATGCAATTAGAAGGAGAGATAGATAGGATAGATAGATGTATGGATAGATAGATAGATAGATAGATATGAACATGACTGAATATATAGGTAGATAGACGGGTTTGATGTTCATATCTTTTTTATCTATCACAGTCTTCTCAGTTGGTCTCTTGTTATCTAGGACTTTTAAAATATTCTATCTAATTATCAATTCAATTATTTTCATCTCTCTCTCTCTCTCTCTCTCTCTCTCTCTCTCTCTCTCTCTCTCTCTCTATTTATATATATATATATATATCACAGTCTTCTCCATTACTTTCTGGTTATCTCAGACATTTAAGACATTCTATCTAATTATCAATCCAATTATTTTCATATCTCTCTCTCTCTCTCTCTCTCTCTCTCTATATATATATATATATATATATATATATATATATATATATATTCATCCATCTACCTATCTATCTATCTTTCTAATTGTATTCATATCTATCTATATATCTATTTATCTCAGACTTTTAAAACATGTCTATCTACCTATCTATTCAGTTATGTTCATATCTATGTATGTATCAATCTATCTATCTATCCATCTATCTAACCATTTATCTATCTATATATTAATCTACCTATCTGTCTAATTGTATTCATATCAATCTATATATCTATTTATCTCAGTTTATTTATATCTATATATCTGTCTATCTGGTGTAAGTGGGTTAATTCAGATAAGTATTATTCTTTTATTTTCTCTATGTTTTGTCGGAAGTCAAAGTTTGGAAATGCTGATCCGTATACTGTACGAGCATGCGCATTCGTACATATCATTTCCGGTGCTTGCGCCTAAGAGTTCTTGAAACTATATTCTCCTGAGTTACGAGTCGAACTAGTGACCTATTAGAGAACTAGGCGAATTCCACCAGCACTTCAATTAAGTATTTATTGCAATCGGTCCCAGGAAATGGTGATGGACTACTTTATGTTAGGCCGGCAATAGTTTTCTTTACATTGTTTTTCTCAAATCGATCCCGAGACAAGGAATGAATCTAGGTTAAGAGGTCGTACATATATATATATACACACACACACACATATATATATATATGTGTGTGTGTGTGTGTGTGTGTGTGTGTGTGTAATGGTTAAAGTCATGGGAAATGGACTTGTCTCCCCGAGTTCAAATCCTGTTCGTGATAATTGCATTTCATTTAGCGCTAATACCCTTGGGAAAGGTATGAATCATACTCTCCCTCCAGCTATGGATAGATAGTAGGGCATATTGGGCTCTTTAATCTTGATCAGGCAACCGGTCTAGGAGAAGGAAAACTCTGAATTTAAACCTGTTGAACACCGCTTAAGAAATTGACCATGTGTCACATCCTGTTCGTGCGGAGGTGTTGGTATATATATATATATATATATATATATATATATATATATATATATAATGCAATTGGCTGGTAAGTAGGGGATGATTCTATTTGGGATCACCAAAATATCTCTGTACATTCCCAATCTATGCTCACGTACGTACAAACTTATAAATTTATACAAGGATTTTTATAAATCCCTAAGAGAACTCAATGTAAAATAACTAATAAATTAATTATATACAGCAATGTTCAAATTTTCAAAGAACGAGGAACATTGGCATAGCTAAGTTTGATAGAGCGTCAAACTAGGAACCACAAGGTTCCGGGTTCGATACCGGCCCGCGCTCACTCAGCGTATGAGTAGCACAGGGATTTGTGCAGTAAAGTGAGGAAATGATGGCGGGTGTGGCCCTTCACCTCAGATGCCAAAACAATCTCCTTGGTCTAGCGTTAGTGAAAAGGGCATAGATTCCCTCGATGTCTGGCTAATGCCGACTTAAACCCACCCCGACGACGATGGAACTAAGTATTACTAATAAATCTGGAAAGTCATTAATTTTAATAACAGGATACTGCTCACTCCCCCCAGAGTTCAAATCTGGATCCTCACCACCAGGTGCACTTTGTGGTATTTGCCTCATATACCACTTATGAGGGCATGGCACAAGGACATATTTATGGGGCCCACACGCAAGCCGAAACTCATGGGTCGTAGGCACAAAAATGTGTTGATCCCATCGGCATTTCCCTCCAGGGTGCGCCTAGGGCAATGGCCAATAAACCCAGCCCTACCCCTTTAAATCAAGGACAGGTATTGCCTGGGGGGCATATCCCCCTGGGATCAACGTTGTTAATTTTACTTTGCTGCTCCAGAGGTCGAAGCATACTGAAGCAGGCTCAGGGTATGTGCATCTCATCCTACTTATGAGGGCGTGACACAAAGGATATTTTTATGTGGTCCTACCCACAAGCAGAAGCTCATG
>CM042149.1:121996878-121999378 GCA_023376005.1 Doryteuthis pealeii
GTTTAAAACTCGAGTATGAATATATCGTCTTGGGCATAAAATAACTCTATACGTGTTGACATGCCGTAACATCCAATAAACCAAACCAACCAATCTTTTTTCAGGCAGTAAAATAAAATCTTATCTACTGACGTAGTTTTCCTATATTTATTCTTAAGAGGAATACATATTTCTCCAACTATATATATATATATATATATATATATGCTCCCATAAATTTGGTATGAGCTCTCTAATTGGTAATTTAAATTAACTCTCACTACTAGCATATAAGCAATGATCGTTCCCTGGAACTCGATCCTCAGTGACGTAAAATACATAAACAAACATGTATTTAATAGTTTAAAAACACCAGTCCCGCTACAGCTGTCAGTGGACGAGGAGATAAGATATCAGGCAGGCAAACAGCCAGTCTGAGTTCGACCCTAGCCAAAGATAGATGCTGAGTCTAGCCACACTGAGAGGCGTGAAACGCTGAAACTCGTGTCGGTGGATGACTATATTATATATATATATATATATATATATATATATATATATATATATATATATATAGGTTAAAAGAAAGGAAATGAATCCGACGGTAGGAGTATAGATAAAAGGATATGAAAACAACACAATATGCTGTTAAAGTGAAAATACATCATAACATATTCATAGCTAATATTGAACAATATTTCGATTTTATAAAAATCTTCTTCAGAGCTTGTTTATACTCCGCTCTTGATAGTACGGAGTATAAACAAGCTCTGAAGATGATTTTTATAATATCGAAATATTGTTCAATATTAGCTATGAATATGTTATAGAATAGTTTCCCTTTAACAGCATATTGTGTTGTTTTCATATCCTTTTATTTATACTCTCTCTCTCTCTCTCACACATACACACACACACACACACACACACACACACACACATACATATATATATATTATATATATATATATATATATATATATATTCATACAGATGTGAATATTTTCACACAGATGAATATTTTCACACAGATGAACTGACCGAAACACATGTGTAAGTGATATTGATTAAATTCATCTTTTATTATCCATTCTATTCTTTCTTTTCTTTATTCATTCTTCCTCATATTGTTGATTCATTTCCAATTTCCATTTTTACATATATATATATATATATATATATATATATATATATAGAGAGAGAGAGAGAGAGAGAGAAGAGAGAGAAAGAGGGGGAGATATTTGTATATCAATGTAAATATGTGCAGACTATATTCATACACATATTATATGCGAGATGTAAATATCTTTCGTTTGGGATAAATATAATGTATTAAATAGTTGCTTACTTTTTAGTTAAATATAGGAATGCGGTCATTAATATCAATAAGTTTTCATAAGTAAGAATATATAAAGATTATAAAATAATAAGTTATTGCAATTATGATTCTTGTATCTTCCTTATTTCGCGTCAATTTACCAGATCAAATAAAGATTAATAAATACATAACTTACTGAATAATTAAATTAATTGAATTTCTTTTTTTAATTCTGTGTTTCATTTGATTGAAATTAATCTCAGTTCTCATTACTGACTAAAGAAGAATTCTTTGGGAATACTTTCTTGTTTAATGACATATCAACCATCGTGTGTTATTTAATGCCAAAGCCATCCTTATAGAACAATTGTAGTACAATTCTACCTTTAATTAGAATAAGTGGGATCATACCTTTCTCAAAAGTATTAGTACGAAAGTGAATGCAATAACGTCACTAGATTTTGAACTTTTTGTCAAAATGTTAAGTATTGTCCCTAAAGAAAACAAACATTTTTTTGTTGCTGGGTATGACTCTTTCTCACATAAGGAGCATTTGCTCATTGATTACAGTGCCACTCAACATGTGATCAACGATAAAACTAGATTTATCAGTTTGGACCCGAATTTTGAGCCGGAAAATCATTTTGTGGAATTGGCGGATGGAAGCAAATCAAATGGCTTAGTTCAAAAACGCGGAGACGCGTGTGTATATTTAAAAAATAATAAGGGGCAAATTTGCGAATGCATTTTAAAAGGGGCTTTGTATATCTCCACTTTTAAACAAAATATTTTTTCAGTCCGAGCCGTGGTCTGAAGAAGCACGAGTGGAAATGGTCCATAATCACGATACCCATGGTATTTAAGGCCTTTTTATTCACAAATAAATTTGCTCTGTTTATAATAATTAAACATTGTGCTCTCATACGGAAACTGAACTGTACAACAAACTACTGGTAGGGAATAGGACCAGCCTAGAATCACCTTGTACCAAGAAACTTGGTACCACAACAAAGAATATATATATATATATATATATATATATATATATATATATATTATGCTGACATTGCAATATTTCGATCTGTTAAAAATCTTCTTGAGAGCAAATTCTGTTGTGTTAATAGAAAGATAATTTATGAAAAAAAGAAAATTATATATATATGTGTGTGTGTGTGCGTGTGTGCTTGCATGTGCGCAAGTGCA
>CM042149.1:122004378-122019378 GCA_023376005.1 Doryteuthis pealeii
TTCAGCCCTGTCGACTGGGCTTTGGAACACTACTGCACCTCTCCAAAACAACCAAAATTTATTTACCAAGAATCACGCTCTGCTTAACACAAAGTATCTCCGCTGGACAAGCGCTATTGCTTGAAGCCTAAAGGAATGCCACTAAAATCGTAACAGAAGTTGTGGGAACTGACATTTGAATTTTAATCTTATACCAAAAAATACCAGAACACAAGGCTCCAACAGAATCATTTCATTAGTAATGGGTCTGCTTGACTGCCTTGTAATCATTACACAGCGATATGACGGTCTTTTAGCCCGAAAGTAAATTAATTAAATAAGGGCTAGTTTAGCTCAGTCGGTAGAACGTCCGACTCAACTAGGAGCCACAAGGTATGAGTAGTACAGAGTCTGTGCGGTAAAGTAATGAGCTGATATTAGATGTGGTGCTCCATCTCAGACGCCAACTCAATCTCCTTGGTCTAGCGCTAGTAAAAAGGGGATAGACTCCCCCTGTCTGGCTGATACCGACTTTAGGCCACGCCGACGACTTTACTATATACACACACACAACTAGCATTAATAAAATGGTACTGGACACCGGCACTAGTATACTAAATATATTTGATAACTAATGCACTAATCATGGCACCCCTACCCGCAAAAATCATCCTACCTGAATAAGCTTGAAACAACAAAAATCTCCAATAAAACCTCCGAAATGAATAAAACTCGCACCACAAGCAAACAACTCAACCAATAATCCCCCTGAAGAAGACTAGAGATATATTTGAAAACTAGCAGCAGCTACCCGGCGTCGCCTATGTAGAGGGGGATTTTTTAAAAGTTAGTCCCGCAGATCCATTATTACAAAATCGTGAGTTGAATCCTCGTGGAATGCCCCATTTAAATCCCTATGTTAAAAAAATAACCTTGCATTGATCCATCTACTCAGAAAAGAAATATTAATGTCTACTATCTAAAATAATAAATTAACAAAAAATCCATGCTGTTATCATTTAAATTTTATTTTTTAATTATCTATATATTAAAAAAAAACAGCTAATATTTCTACCGTATCCTATAAGCTAGGAAATTCGCAGTGATTTCATTATAGGTACTAGAAAGAGAGCTAAATATTTGAATGGCAATGAATCGCGGCGTGGTTGGCACAACTTATCGCTGAGAAAAGATGTCGATAGAAGATCTTTGTTAACAAGGTCCTCGTGATCGTCAGTGTAGTCAAAGAGGATCTTTCATTCTTTCTTTCTTTCTTTCTTTCTTGCTTTCTTTTTTTTTCTTTTTTTTTTCTAGAAGCCGGTCACTTTGAAGTTAGGATCAATATGCCAATGTCAGATGTTTGAGATCGCCCGCAGATGTCGGAGAGGCTTCCAAGGCGAAAGGAATAAGCAGCTATATTTGATCAACGGATTTTTAGTTTGTTTCTTTTTGGTTGAGTTTAGCATATTTACTTTGGTTTTTCCCGTTGTTATTGAGTAAACACAACATTACGTATAATAACACATACACTGATACACACGGATGCAGACACACACACACAAAAACATACAGACATATGCATATATGATATTAGAGACAGATTGATAGACACGTTTACGTATGAGACCAGGATAAGTATATATATATATATATAATATATATATATATATATATATATATATATATATATATATATAATGTGTGTTGTGTGTGTGAGTATGTGTATGTGTATGTGTATGCATATGTGTTTGTATAAAAATCCATATACATATATATATATATACATATATTTATGTGTACGATATTGGAGACAAATTGATAGATATGTTTACGTATATATATATATATATATATATATATATATATTATGTGTGTGTGTGTGTGTGTGTGTGTGTGTGTGAGTATGTGTATGTGTATTTGTATATACAATGTGTCTGTATATAAAATCCGTATACATACATATATATACATATATTATATGTATGATATTAGAACAGATTCATAGATATGTTTACATATGAGACAAGGCGAAGTATATATATATATATATATATATATATATATATATATATATATATATATATGTCTGTGTGTGTGTGTGAGTATGTGTTATGTGTATATACATATGTGTGTGTATATAAATCCATATACATACATATATATATTTATGTATGATATTAGAGAAAGATTGATATATATGTTTACGTATGAGACAAGGATAAGTATATATATATATATATATATTATATATATATATATATATATATATATATATATTGTATATATGTCTGTGTGTGTGTGTGTGTGTGAGTATGTGTATGTGTTATATAATATGTGTGTATATAAATCCATATACATACATATATATATTTATGTATGATATTAGAGAAAGATTGATATATATGTTTACGTATGAGACAAGGCGAAGTATATATATATATATATATATATATATATATATATATATATATGTGTGTGGTGTGTGTGTGTGTGTGTATATATATATATTATATGTATGTGCATGTGTGTCTATATATAAAAAATACATATACATACATACACGTATATACATACATAGATACATACATATGTGTCTGTGTGCGTGTGTCAGTGGCTAATTCTACACACATACAGACGCATAAGTAAAAAGGTGAAAACTATGTGTGTGTGTGTATATGTGTGTGAGAGATTATGTGTGTATGTGCATATATTAAGAGAAAAATGCCGAATGAACATTGTAAATATTGGTAGTGAAAGGTCATGCATACAAAGAAATAATATATTATATATATATATATATATATAAATATGAATATATATATGTGTGTGTGTGTGTGTGTGTGTGCGTTGTGTGCGTGTGTGTATGTATATATAAAGTACATACGACCATATATATGTATATAATATACATATATTATATATATAAGTACAAACGAGGAATTACAAATAAGATTGTGCACAAAACGAATTATATATATATATATATATATATATATATATATATATATATATATATGCACACAGTAGAACAGATGAGTTAGAGAGATTCTATTTGATTCTATTATATATATAATATATCAAAGGGCTACTACCATGTAAACATTGTAGTAGCATAAGTAAGCATATATATATATATATATATATATATATATATATATATATATATAACGAGCAATAAAATGAATGGAAGATAGAAAGGTTCATTTTAAAAGAAGATATAATCAAAGTGATTTCCTACCCCGGGGCATCATATTCAATTGGCCATAGTTGCTTCCAACTGATCTCGCTGGCTAAGAATCAGAAAAGAAAGATTTAGGATCCCTGAAAGCTGCAATTGTTGAGATCCCTCAAAACCGCCATAGATTTGCAAACGCGAAATAAAGTAATTGTAATCATCCGGGTTCGGATCACGTTCCGACCTCAAAGAATGCACACTCTGCACCGAATACTATCGACATCCCGATTTTATTTCTGAGTTTTAAAAGCACAAACTACATAAAGCGCGAACGGGCAGCTTAAAAAAACAAAACAACCTCCGTAGTATTCCAACGTGCAGAACGCAGAGTCGTTTCTCTTGTTTTCAGTCATGCGCAAGACGCGTGGCTGGTACGAAGCGTGAAATAGTCGAGTTAACAATGCTGGCTATTCTGGAAATAACATTGCCTTCTGCATTATACAATATATTGTTACCCTAATATATATATATATATATATATATATATATATATATATATATATATGAGTAAAGAAATAACAGAAGACTTAGAGATTTAGCATTATAGTCTATTTCAGGGAGCTTAGACAAATAGTCTAAATCTCCCGACTCATCAGATGCGAATGATGAAATTTTTTATTACTTTAAAGGCATTTGAAAACAGATTTTTATTTATATATTTTTTAAATTTTTAGAATATTGTAAGCCTGTGATATGAATTCCAAATATACTCCTTGATGCTGCAAAAAAGGAAAAAGTTTTTATGTTGCAGTTTCATTTCCGCCACAAAAAAATCTGTCAGCGAAAAAGGTATAAAAAATTCTAAAAAATTAAAAAAGTATATAGATAAAAATCTGTTTTTCAAATGCCTTTAAAGTAATACAAAATTTCATCATTCGCATCTGATGAGTCGGGAGAATTAGACTATTTGTCTAAGCTCCTTGAAATAGATTATAATGCTAAATCTCTAAGTCTTCTGTTATTTCTTTACTCATATATATATATATTATATATATATATATATATATATATATATATATATATATATATTATATATATTAAGGTAACAATATATTGTATAATGCAGAAGGCAATGTTTATCTCCAGAATAGCCAGCATTGTTAACTCGACTATTTCACGCTTCGCACCAGCCACGCGCCTTGCACATGACTGAAAACAAGAGAAACGACTCTGTGTTCTGCACGTTGGAATACTACGGATGTCGTTTTGTTTACTTTACTTACATATTTGCTCTGTGACTCTAACATTAAGAGCACACATTGAGCTTTCAAACTGCGACTTTTGTTTAATAAAACTCTTGTGTCATAAGGAAGATTTCTTCTCTGGACTTTTGTATATATATATATATATATATATATATATATATATATATATATATATATATATATATATATATATATATATATGGTGGGGATGGTCACCTATTTCAGCTTTTGCTGGAATGGTGTACCAAAGGCAGTATTATTGGTAGAGTGCTCAATATAAAATAGAGCTGTTATATAATATGATAAAATAAATATATAATGGTTTTATATATCAATTTATTAGCTGACAAAGGAACATTCACAACCATATTGGTATCATGCGATGCAATCATCAGGCGAAGATGTTTCAAATGCATAGAACTTTTATATATTTATTTTATTATATTATATTATATATATTATATATTATATATATATATATATATATATATATATATATATATATATATATATATATATATACAATTTAGAAATATTGTTCTGTATACAAATATATACATAGGCATGCATTGAGCTCTCCTATGGTCTCTAAAAAATATTCATATATGTCTATTTGAAAAGGAAATGTATATTACACACAAAATGCATGCTGACATATGTATAAAACACACACACGCGCGCGCACACACACACATATTATATTGAAAAAATACATTTTATATATAAAATATATATAATATAATATATATATATATATATATATATATATATATATATAAGTTGTGGATTTCACTGTCGACCGCCAACTAAGCTTAAAAGGGCAATGCTCTTCCATAAAATGAATGGAGCACTCTCTTGTGGCCTTTACATATATTCAGGTATATATATTTATCAGGTAACATCCTTCTTCTGACCTGTACGTGCGGATGACAGAGTGGTTAACAAGCCTGGCTGTTGATAAATTATTCGGGATTACATCCCAGCTGGCGACAGACTGCAAATGTCTAACCACACTGACAAGACGAGATACGCTGAAACGCGGTGGCTGTGGATGAATATATATATATATGTATCTATGTATGAATGTATGTATACAAAAATCTATAAACTTAACCGAGATCTTTAAATACAACTATTTTGTTTATATTTATATTTTTATAGTTTGAAGGTGTTTGACAAGAACGAGTGAAAGTTGTTTTGTTTCTTTGTAATATAATCTTTATTAAAATCACCGAGAATATTTAAGAAATATGCTTACGTCAAACGGATAATTGTCGAAAAAAGAAGTAAAATCAACACAATAACAAGACGAGGTTAAAAGCAAATTCAACAAATTTGAAAGAAGACGAATATCTTTAAAAAGGTCCGGGTTAAAACTTCAGGTATTTTCTTGACTCAAGGTAAGTAACTCGAGTCTGGGAGGCACTCACTGTCAAACTTAAAAGATGTTCGGTCAAGACTATTAAAAACGCGAGAGACATTGAAAGAGAGAAGAGAGAGAGAGAGAGAGAGAGAGAGAGGGGGGGGGGAGAGAGAGAGAGTGTGGGTGATCAGAATTTGAGTGGAAGTATAATAAACGAGAGAGGGTGAGTGACAGAAGGAGAGAAAAAAGAAAGTGAGGTGGAGAAAAAGTGAGTGCAAGGAAGAGAGAGAGAGAGGGGTAGAGAGTGAGTGAAAGAGAGACAGAGAGAGACAGAGAGAGAGAGAGAGAGACAGACAGACAGACAGACAGACAGACAGAGTGGGTGATTAGAATTTGAGTGGAAGTATAATAAACGAGAGAGGGTGAATGACAGAAGGAGAGGAAAAGAAAGTGAGGTGGAGAAAAAGTGAGTGCAAGGAAGAGAGGAGGGGGGCAGAGTGTGAGTGAAAGAGAAAGAGAGAGAGAGAGAGAGAGAGAGAGAGAGAGGAGGGGGGGGAGAGAAAGGGAGAAAAGAAGAAAGAAGGAAAAAATAAATAAATAAATATAAATGTTAGGCAATTAGAAAAAGGGATGAGAAAGAAAGAATGAAAGAAAGAGAAAAGAAAAAAGACAGAAGAAACGGGAGAGTGAAAAATAGGAGAGTAATATTTTGCAAAAGGGGCTTAGAAAGAAAAAAAGAAAGAAAAAGATAGGGGGAGGGGGAGACAGAGACAAAGAGAGAGAGAGAGAAGAGAGAAGAGAGAGAGAGAGAGAGAGAGAGGAGAGAGAGAGAAGAGAGAAAGGGGAGTTTTAAAATCTACAAAAAAAAGCGCTTAGAAATTTATGGTCCAACGCAAGTCCGGGGGTTATTAAGGCTAATGGTGTCGACAATTTGCCATGTCATACGTTTGCATGGCGTTCGGCTTGATAATTTTTTTTTTTACTTAGTGGCTAAATATAATTGAATATGAAATATTACTTATATCTTTAGTTCTTATACTGTTTCATTTCACGTGTTTTTTTCTCTTTTAATTCCGTTGTCATCGCCCCAAGATATTCTAAAGTAAAGAATGTTACTATTTTTAGTATTTAATTCATATCACCAAGGAGGCGCATGATATAATGGTTATTGATAACGGAATTGGACTCAGAGACACGAGTTCAATTCCTAGACGAGGCTGGTTGCATTTAACAGAGACGTTAATACCCTTAGGAAAGGTATTAATCTAAGTATACTCCCTCCAGCTATGGGTAAATAATAAAATCAGACTGGGCTCTTGAACCTTGGTAATGCAGCCGGTGTATTAGATGGAAAACTCTGAATTCCAACTCGTTAAACTCCGCAAAAAACTGACTTTGTGCCACATCCTACTCGTTCAGAGTGGTTGGGTAAATATAATTTATATCTTCAGTGCTAGATGAGATATGTCTCTCTGTATATCCTTTCAAGCAGAAGTAGATACTCGGCGGCACCCATCTCTTCTTCTAGAACACCGAGGAAACTGTATCCTTGGTATGACGTGAAACTGCATCTAATGACGAATATCCATCTCTGGGAAATGTTGGGTACCTATTCTTCACCATTACTCCCGGGTCCACCCAGACCCGTAGTGGTAGTACCTGTTTCAAAAATTTTAAGAAATCAATCTTTTATAATTATACGAGGATCGACGAAAACCTCATAGGATGACCAATGCATTGTGACCAAATGAGGTTTATTTTTCAAAATAAATCCCCTTGCGTACCAAAAACTTCTTTCCTCCTACCATGTCAAGTAGAGCAATAAAATATGCCGATTGCTCATCTGCAGACTTACGGTCCACATCCACCAATGGAGTCAGCAGTTGGCCGTGGGTGGTGACCAGTGATCGTTAAGGACGGAATCCTGGTGTCTGATATGCAACACTCAATTTTGGCATTTATTTTGGCTTGACTGACTGTCGAAGATGTCCGACCCGATCAATATACTGGTAATGTCAAGCCCTAGCCCTTATATGATTTTATTCTTCAATTCTTTATTGACAACCCTCAACACTTTTTATCATATATCTTCTCTGTCTACACAAGGTAGTGCGAGGTACATAAATTTCCACCGATTCTAAAAATGGGTCAGATTATATTTTAGACCAAAATAAACAGAACCCAAATTTTTCTGAGAAAAACGAAATGTAGACTGATGGTTCTATATATATATATATATATATATATATATATATATATATATATATATATATATATATATATGCGTGTGTGTGTGTATATATATATATATATATATATATACACGGACATAAACACACACCAAAAGAAAAAGAATCAGTTGGGCCTGAAAATAAACAAAACAGGCTACTGTTTAATAATAAAACAAAAAGGGTAGGCCAAACCTGCAATGATAATCAGACATTGTTGAACAGACACACACACATAAACACACACACACACACACACACACACACACACACACACACACACACACACAGGGTCCCAGCTGAAAAAATTCGCCGACCCCACTACCTCAAGTCTGTGTTAACTCAGAGTACTGCTCTTGCTAATAATAAACCATATTTGCTACAACTTGTCGAGCGAGACTTTTTTTCACAACGTGTATTTGCTAGACGATTTCGATCATTTCATCTGATCTTGTGCCACACGCACATAAATATACACATAAACAGACACCCAGGCACACCCAATAACACACAGGCAGAGTATTTGGAAGATATAAGACACAAAACAAAATGGACAGTCGCTAGCAAGAGATTCAGTTTCAGCAATCTTCTGTAGAAGAGATTTTATCTCGAAATATTAAGAATGAATTAGAGGTTAACACACAACACCATAGTTACCTTATTTTTCTTTACACTTGCATTGTGATAGCCTTTAAAACCAACCACCAAACCTATATAAACACAATTCTTCAAACAAATTATGAAACACTCATATATATATTATAATATATATATATATATACATATATATATATATATATATATATATATATATATATTGACAGATATATTAAACAACCATAGTAAAATAAATACCCACAAATTGATTCACATCTTTCATTTTAATATCCACGAAAAAACAATTTCCGGTGAAATTTAAAAAACGTAAACAAGCGCCCCCACTGTAACGTAACATCTTATTCAATGAACACACGTGTAATCGGCTGCAATTAATCGGTAACTCGATTAATTCATTGGATGTAACCCTGATGACCCTAACGGTGAAACTCGAGTAGGTTTCTATTGTATCCATTTCTTTAATAAATTTGCTCTACTTTGTATTGAGCACTTTGTATTTGTTTTATCGCGGACTTAACCCCTGGATTCTGCGCACCTCCAACGATCGTGCCCATATTCACCCGGTAAGCCACCCTTTATCTATATAAATATATATTGACAGATAGATAGATAGTTAGATACATGAATGGTATCGAGTGTTTCCGTGATAGGATTCAACTAAAATTGGTTGTGCTACTATTGAAAGACCCTTATATTCATTCATAAGAATATACTTATTTATGGTCAATAGTGTATAATATTGTGAATACATTAGCCATATTCTCTCAGTAACGTTTGTCATAACTAATCTGATAACTAATCATCCCCGTCCTACGAAATATCGTATTCTATTTTTAATACACAAAATATTAACTTTTGATAGTACCGACCCTCAGCTTATCCACTCTCCCCGGCGAACCGTTTCATCTACGTTTCGTTTTTTTCTGAGATGAGGTTGTCGTTTCTGATCGAAACTGCACGGGGTCGGGTCCACAAGGAACAAAAGTCCAATTCCCACTGGCTGCTTTTTTAGCGTAGCAAGCTGAACCCTAACTATAGCATCCCTCTTCCTCTGTATCCAATTGTGACTGCTCGCTCCTTACTCTGTCCTAAACTGCTTGAGACGCACTGCTAAATATATGTTATGTATTCACCGCGTACATACATACGGATGTTACACAAGGACATTTTTATGTGGGCCCACCCACAAGCCGAAGCTCAAGGGTGGTAGGTGGAAAAAAACCTCAAGGGGGCTGCATCTGGCGCTGGACAATAAACCTAGCCCTGTCCCTTTAAATCAAGGGGGCAGGCATTGCCTGGTAGGAAAGTCCCCTGGGATCGACGCTATTAACTTGTAAAGATCCAGGACGAAAGCCGCTGGACCCCCAACCCGTTGGGCGGGTTTGTATCACATCAGAAAGAGACTAAGTTGATGAATAAAGTCGAATTTTGCCCAAAAGTTGTTGTTTTATTAATTAGGCGCGGGACTTATTGAGTAATATGTTAAGTCTTTTAGTACAACTAGTACAAAATAAAAAAACGCCCCCGGGCGATGTAAAAATAGATTTTTGAAACATATTGCCTGAGGGGTGGGAGTAAAAAATTCAATGTCAGCGAGTTTGTAACCTAAGTAAGTAAAATCATCAAATTCATTAAAGGATTAAAAAACTATACTATAACGGCACCAACCTTTTGAATGTGGCCTATAAATATAGTCTTACTGAGGTAGGACACATTCAAACCGGGTAGGCCACATATTATAAAAGAATCAAAAAGGTAGGCCACATACTATAACGGCACCAACCTTTTGAATGTGGCCTATAAATATACTCTTACTGAGTTGGGACACATTCAAACCGGGTAGGCCACATATTATAACAGAATCAATAACGGCACCAAACCTTTGAATGTGGCCAACGAAATCATGTGTCACTTATAGTATGTGGCCTACCATAAAAAAGCATATTATAATGTTATAATAATAACTGCTAACCCTATCCCCTAACCCTAACCCTAACCCTATTTCAGAATTTTAGAATATTTTAGAATTAGGCCACATACTATAACAGGATCAACAAGGTAGGTCACATACTATAACGGCACCAAAGAACGAATGGGTTGACATGCCGTAAAACCCAACCAAGTAATCAACAGACCAACAACTACAACTTTGGGTTTCTTGTATGTGTGGTTTATTCATGAAGCCCAGGTATTTTTCAAACCCAGTGAGTCATAAATATGGAATTGGGTGGTGATGAAAAAATATGAGAATCCTTACACATCCACATATTGAATTTAGTTTTCTTTTTGCTTTAAGTTCTTTTTTCGAAATTTGAAAATCCTACAGTTGATTATTGATTCACATATCTAAAAAAAAAAGTTTTATTTGATTGGCCCGTGGATTCAAATCTGCTGACGTATTCAAATTTCCACGAATGCTGCTGGGAGGAAATCATTTTTTTTTAATTTGAAGGATTTCTTCGCCACTCGTCGCCATTCAGAATGAAACATAATGATAAAATATTTTTCTCTCTTTTTGTTTTTGTATATTTTCACAAAGATTATAATTCTCCTTTTTTTCTTGCTTTTCACTCAAATCTGCGTTATGAAAAAGTCGGGATTCCAGGACTCTCCCAAGTATTCAAGCTGATCTTAGCAGCAGTCCTTTGAATTATCTCGGAGGGTCTCCCTTCTGAAATCTGCGTTAGAAATTCTCGTCAGGGCTCCCCCAGTCTATTTCCAGATATTTGTGGATCATTCCAAGTGCTCCAACTACAATATGTATCACTGTCTCATCTGTGTTCCACAACTTTATTTATCTCTCAGGCAAGGTCAAGGTGTTTATCAATTTTACTCTTTGCAAGTTTTTCACGCCAGTATTAACTTGAAATCTGAAGTCTGAGTTACAACAAGACTTCTGATGTCACCAGAACTATTCAAAGTAGTCTAGCTCATTTAAAGAGTGCTGTGGTCTGAATAGTCTCGATTCTTCCTCTAATATCCAGTTTCTGTTTCATAAATAGACGGTAGTGATCAAATACCTTGAGTCCTTGGAGGTCTTACATCCACGTAACCGGACCGGTTTAGCTCAGTCGGTAGAGCGTTCGAATAGGAACCACAAGGTTCCGGGCTCGATACTGGTCTTCGCCAACTCAGCGTATGAGTATCACAGGGATCTGTGCGGTAAAGTAAGAAGATGATGGTAAGTATAGTGCTCCACCCCAGACGCTAAAATACTTTTCTTGGCCTAGTGCAAGTGAAAAGGAGATAGACTCCCTCGTTGTCTGGATGATACTGAGCTTAGGGTATCACGACGACTTTTTACTACGATCTTACAGTCAAGGAAGTTAACCACTACACCACGGGGACCCTGTAATTGCCGCTTAACGGAACAGTTAATTATATCTAATTTAATATAGTTATTTCTGTTTATAAAAATTAACTACAACCACAGTATTCAATTTAGAGTAGTTTAATAGGTATAATACGATTTGGTGCCGACCACTGGTTTCTGGGGTCTATGAACCCTAACCGGAAAACGGTAAGAGGAAGTCATGAAGAAGCCTTTAGAGTTTTATATCATTGATCAGGGACAGACGACAACGATAAGCACTTTCACATTTCTTTGAGGATTTTCTATTTCTTTGAGGATTTCCTATTTTTTGAGGATTTTCTATTTTCTTTGAAAAGTATTCGCTGTTATCCGTTTATTAAAGGCTATTTGTTTTCCTTGTACAGTTTCACGGTATTTATTAAATAAACTTAATGACATCCGTAAAGAAACGTCATGCGTCACTTTCTACGAAGACCAGTGGGCAGTGAAAGACTCCCCGCCATGAATTGTATTGCCATTTATTATATTTTTAATTCTAGAAAACGCAAAAGTATTAATTTCTATCAAACCTGGTGAATGAAACTGCCCACGAAAACTGATACGAATTGGAGAATTATTTTTTTTTTGTGGAATTCCTACTGAGGTCATTGTTGTGTTTAGTATTTGTTTATTTTCTGTGAGAATTGGTATCCGTTTCATTGTCATTTCTCGTTTGGTTTTAAAACACGAGACGAGACGATCGAGACCAACAGCCGAATGAACTTACCATTCGATGTCTAGTGACAAAAAAACACACCTCTTACCTAGTCATATGACACAGATGGCCCCGAGATAATTGGGATCATTTTTACCGCAAAACAGCCTCTACAAAGATTGCTTCGATAGAACACTGCCTAAACTAATGTAATTTCAGCAATATTTTTTTTCTTATTTTTCTTTTTTTTTTTTCCTTTTTCCTTTTTTTTTTCTGCAAGAAAGTAAAAAAAAAAAAAAAAAAAAAAAAAAAAGAAGAAAATAAGAAAAAAAATTTCTGAAAATACATTTTCATCTGCAACAGTCATATACACTTATTATCAAATCGACCCGTCCTATAATAATTATCGTAGTAGGAAAATGACAGGAGTTCAAATTCGGAACGTGGCTTGTTGCAGTTAACATGAATCCAATACCCCTGGACATAAAACCGCTCTATAAACTGCATCTAATGGTGAAGTTCAAATTACAGAACTCTGGGTAATGTGGAGTAACTCTTCATCCCCATTACTCCCAGGCCCACCCAGACCTGGAGTGGTAGTATCAGTAGACTTTAAACAAAATTCAATACCCGACAAGACTGAATTGTTAGTCAATATTTAAAGACATTTTTATTCTCATTGATTAATCTATTTAATGCGCAGGCACCAGGGTTCCAACCTTAAGTATCGAGGATGGCTACCCATGGCCAATCGGTAGCCCCATTGGTGAGGGTTGTTTTTACCCTTCCACAAAGGTGCAGTTGGTGTATTCTAAAGACCCAGCCGACGTAGCCTGGGCGTGTTCATATGGAGGATGTGCTGTTGCCCAACCACCAAATTTTCTTTGTCAACACTAATTCCGTGGTCCAATGGAAAGGTAGGAAAACAATGCAGTTTAGCAAAGCCAGTGTCGCAAAAGTTGCTTTGTAGCCCTGAAGTTCAGCGTTACTCTATCTTAGGGAACCCGGCTCCGGATTTGTTTCCGTGGTTTCTCCCCATCTTTCCTCAGGATCATATAAAGCCACTCGGCAGCAATGGTCTTGTAACAATCTCTTCTTTGTCCTAGTGTTATATACTGGACCCGTCAAGGAACACGGAACACCTGTATTTATGAAAATAAAAGATTATATCTATATTTCGTCGGTTGTTTGCAAACTGAGAGTCGTTAGAAGGCGTTACACATACACTGAGCCTTCCAAGTTCTCTGCAAGCGATCTCAAACCTTATTTCGGCTACTTAAATTGATTTCCACGGGCGTTTTTATTATTATTGAACTCAAGGGGTCACGCCTCTTTGATCGTGACACCTACGCAGTTTTTTTTTGTAGACACACCTCCTCACCACGCAGCCTGATTTTATTGGTTATGAGCAACGCCTACAGATTTTCTGCCTACACGTTGACAAATGTACCCCTGCATCTCTGGGTGCAAAAGGTCAGTTCAATGCCATATCCTGTTTTTTGTTTCCAGACGCACACTTGACACCCAAGCACATCCTGCGTGCAGTCCGTGCTCCAGGTGCAAACCGATTGACCCGGCAATATATTACACTAGATGGATTGAAGAGATAAAATACAACGCACAGTATCCAATATATTTTGAAGATCTGTATGGCACAATGTTTATGCTGCATTCATCTCTCTTTATTTTTTCTGAGCGTCGAGCTAATGAGGACGTCTCGGCTATTTATGGCATCTACGTCAGTTGCTGATTGACCGAAAGAACAAATTGCTTGGTGCACGAAAACGAATTGACCGATCAAAGATCACATTTCAATAAAAAAAAATAATAATAAAGAAGAATGAAATGTTCAGTTTTTGTGACTATAGAGACGAGTTCGTTATCTTCAAAAGATTCTACAAAACATACAAGAGAGAAAGAAAAAAAAAATCATTAAATTTGAGGAAGAGACACGCATTCATGTTGACAGTTATGACAGGTTCGTGCTAACTTCGCCTGTATTGAGTCTGTAAGGTTGAAATTGGACAAAATAGTATAGCCATTATTATTATTATTATTATTATTATTATTTACAACTTTTCTGGTAAAATTTTTCTGGATTTGTAAAGAGTTAGAAACAGAAAAAGCATCAGTATCAGCCAGTCTATCTCGGCCTATGTATTCAAAGTGTGTTCATATCTATCTATCTATCTATCTATCTATATATATATATATATGTGTGTGTGTGTGTGTGTGTGTGTGTGTGTGTGAGAGAGAGAGAGGGGAGAGGGAGAGAGAGAGAGAGAGTGTGTGTGTGTGTGTGTGTGTGTGTGTGTCTGTGTGTTATATCTAACCATCTATCTATTTTCTATCTTTCTATCTATTT
>CM042149.1:122031878-122049378 GCA_023376005.1 Doryteuthis pealeii
TGGACGCGCGTGGTGTGATGGTTAGGAAATGGACTCGTCGATGCGAGTTCAAATCCTGGTAAGTCTGCTTGCATTTCACATAGCGCTAATATCCTAGGGAAAGGTATGCATCAAAGTAATATCCCACCAACTTATGGGTAAATAGTAGAGCAGACTAGACTCTTTAACCTTGGCTAGGTAATCAATTTACGAGAAAGAAAACTCAGAATTGAAAACATTTAAACCCCGCTTAATAAATTGACCATGTGTCGCATCTTGCTCGTGCGAAGAGGTCGGCAAATATATACACAGGACACCTCTTTTATGGGGTCCAATGAAGACCATTTGAATGAGACGAGCTGCACGTACACTGTGCCCGGCCGGCGACCTGTATCCACTTCTCCGTAAATATAGGGGTTAATAAAGATTTCTTTAGTTTTGTTAAGGTGTTCCGTTCTATTCGGCAACGGTAATTTTTTTATTTATTTTTTTTATGTCTTTGAAAGAGGGAGATCTGATTGGAGTAATTGTGGAATTAAAAAAAAAAAAAAAGGCAGAAAAAAAAAAAGCTTTTTCCCGAAAGAAAGAAAATTCTTGCTATTCAGGCTTGTCTTTGCCAGACTCAATGGCGTAAAAAGTTTGAAGAGGCTAATAAACATGTCCAGCAGAATACATCTAATTCGGTCATCGACTTACAAGAAAAACCGTTTACCTTATCCAAATATTCTTATAAAATCATCATCATCATCATCCTCATCATCATCATCATCATGTCACGTTGGCAGTACGGATATCCATGACTCTCTTTCTCTCTTTCTCTCTTTCTCTGTCTGTCTGTCTGTCTGTCTCTATCTCTCTCTGTCTCTGTCTGTCTCTCTCTCTCGATAACTTTCAATAACGGACATCGCCTCTAGGAGAACCACCGCACTGCATCCAGACGAAGTTAAGCAGCTATGAGTCTATACAGCACCTAATTGGATGACCACTTAGGAAACAGTGTGTACGGTAAGCAACCTGATTCGCTTGTTTACCAAATACGACTTTCAGCATTAAATGACCCGAAAAGGGTTGATATGCCGTAAAGCAAAAAAAAAAAAACAACAAAAACAAAACAAACAACAACAAAACAGTTGCGCTCAGAGCTGATTGATATACGTTTTTGCTGGTCGCCCTACATTAGTCCATATATCCATGCGTAGGTGTCCATGGGAAAACGTCCCTTAGGAGTTCGGCATTACTTCTCTAGTAGTGTCTAAATCTTTTTTTTTTTATTCTGATGGCTTGTGTGATAGGAGGCAAGTAGCCATACAGCTGCTTGTTATTGGGACACTGCTTACTAGATTTGTTCAAAACAGCACGCAGATCATTATGTATGTCCCAGCTAGGTTCTTCTCTGAACGGTTCCTTAGAGTCCAAGTTGTACAGCTATACAGTAGTACTGACTCGACACACATCGGAAGAACTCCCTCTTTATCTTATCAGATATATCAGATAAAAGAACAATTATATTTGTTACTAGACGACTCATGAACCCGTTGGGTTTCCGTTGTAACAGAGGTTCTTTAGGTTAGTTTTACTTCCGTTTTCAAAGTTGCCACGGAACCTTATAACAATTTCATCGATAATTTGACGCAGTATATCTCATACTTCTGACCTTGTGCCACCACTAAGCCAAGATTAATAAATAACTTTGGTGTCTTGCATTGGCTAATTGTTAACGAGTTGGGCTCGTAGACCATTGCTAATAATAATAATAATAATAATAATAATAATAATAATAATAAAGAAGCAGAAATACATTAAAAAACTGAAAAAACAGAATTGGGAAGAAAAACAACTACATGGGTACTTCAAGCGTCAAATTCAAGAGCTATCACATCAAAAGACATAGTCGTGGCTAAGAAGAGGAAACCTCAAGAGAGAAACCAAATCGCTTATAAACGCAGTACAAGACAATGCCACAAGAAAAAATATATAAAAGCAAAACTAGATAAGACGCATCAGAATAGCAAGTGAAGAATGTGTGGAGGCAGAGACGAAACGGTTAATCATATAATAAGCGAATGCAGCAAACTAGCATTAAAAGAGTACAAGGGGCACGACTCGGTGGGAAAGGTAATTCACAGGGAATTGTGCAAGAAATTCAATTTTCAACTTACAACTAAATGTTATATGCAGAAGCCTGAACCTGTCACGGAGAATGAGACGCATAAAATTCTGTGGGACTTCGAGATACAGAGGGATCACCTAATCCCAGCCATGAGACCGGAACTAATATTGATTGACAAGAAGAAGAGGACCTGTCATCTCGTGGATTATGCCGTCCCGACAGACCACCAATTGAAAACGGAAGAAAGTGAAAATATAGACAAATACTTGGACGTTACCAGAGAGCTGAAGAGGAAGAATCGAAACCATCCAAACTACAACACTGTTAAGATCGGCTAGAATACTCAGAAGAGTCCTGGAGACCTGGGGAGACTTGCTGTCACTTAAGCCCTAGTGAAATACGTCAGGTGTGAAAACTTCATAATAATAATAATAATAATAATAATAAAATGATCTATTATTATTATTATTATTATTATTATTATTATTATTATTATTATTATTATTATTATCATGATGTTTTCAGGCCTTGTATTGATTAACAAGAAAAAATTTATCAACTGGTAGATTTTGCATTTCCAGCAGCTCACAGGGCGAAGATGAAAGAAAACGAAAAGATCGACAAATACCAGGAGAAATGTTGATGTTATTTTTTCTGTTATAACTTTTTATATGAAATATTGGAAATGTATGTGTTTCACACGTTTATATGAGATGCAATTAAGATAGAGTGAAATATTAAGTGTATTTTTTTTATTTAAGATTTATTTCAACATTTATTTTAGATTTAAAATTTAAATGTGCATAACTCAGCAAATTACAAAATGAATTGATGCTATTTAGATATCTCTAACTTTGTATGCTTCCTCCATTGATACATTTTTATCAGGATTGTTGTTTTTTTTGTGAAACACAGGTTCATGTAAGTGCAGAACCTTTCAGATTCACCAAGTCGTACTGCCATTCTTGGTTCCTAAAGTGAAAATGAATACCAACTGTATGTTTTGATGACATTAAATTCAGAAAATTAACTAAATCTTTCAGATAAGTAAAGTCGTTGGGGCGGCCTAAAGTTGGTATTACCCGGACAGCGAGGGAGTCTATCCCATTTCCACTAGCGTTAGACCAAGGCGATTGTTTTTTAAGCGCCAAACCTATCACCAGCTTCTCACTTTACCGCACAGATCCCTGTACTACTCATACGCTGAGTTGGCGGGGGCCGGTATTGAACCAGGAACCTTGAGGCTCCCAGCCGAACACTCTACCGACTGAGCTAAAACAGCCCGTAAATCTCTCAGATAAGGTTTGCTAATTTGTATTAAATAGATTTTTCGGACTGTTTCCCCCATCTTTATTGTTATATACACAACGTTTTGGCCGAAACATGGCGTAACGGATATAAGGGTTGAGCAATGGGTTAAATAGAACCACTAATGTTCTTCTATAAGGATGGATTTGGCATTAAGTAATAAATGTTTATATCCCATTAAACAAAGAAAGAACCTTCGCAACTAAGATATTAGCGGCATAAAATTGCATTACTGCTTTTACTTTCTCTCTGCTTATCTTGAAAGCCGTTCATATTGTAACCCCTGATTAGATCTCTGACTTTGAGAAAAGCTTTATTTTGATCCAACCAATTGAAAACGGATACAAATGCGATTCATACGGTTATTGTGACCGTCTTTTGAGGTCATCTCATCCTTTCCAATTGGATTATTGTCGTACGCTTTACGTTTAAACCTGACAATGCACTGCAAACTGTCTCTTCGGCAATTAAACCCGGCCAAGCCAATATTCTCGTCATCGCTCTTTGAAGGAGCGACCACGATCCACCGTAAGGCGTGTGGAGATCACAGAAAAGAAAGGCCTTGCTTGATTACCTGTCTCATTTCCGGTCATTTGAACACAATTCCGGAAGCAGAACGAGAGGTTAGCGCTAATGGCGGGCCCACAAACATGATCTGCAGTACAAAGTTCATCGGGTTGCCATCAGGTGTATGTAACTTGGGCAACGCTAGATCTGTGACAATTGAACGCATACAATAAGCACCAAACGGAAACACGTTAAAGACACTGAGGCAGCTGTGAAAATCTAATTTAACACTTTCTCGACGACAGTAAGCAGGAACACGGTTGTTCCGTGCGATTCAAGTTGCCTAATAAAAGGAAGAAAAAATCCTTACGAGTTTTGCTTGCATTTTCGAGATGAGATGTTTTTATTGCTGAAGAAATAAAGGATTGTAATACTTATTATCTACACCAGTCTCTTAATAAATAGAATCGTGGATGTGGAAGATTCACATTCAAGAAGAAGAAGAAGAAGAAAAGAAGAAGAAGAAGGGTTCTATGAGATGGAAGAAAAAAACAAAAAGAACAAGAACAAGAGAACAAGAAGAAGGGTTCAGATGGAAAGAAGAAGAAGAAGAAGAAGAAGAGAAAGAAGAAGAAGAAGAAGAAGAAGAAGAGAAGAAGGGTTCTATGAGATAGAAGAACAAGAACAAGAAGAACAAGAACAAGAAGAACAAGAAGAAGGGTTCTATGAGATGAAGAAGAAGAAGAAGAAGAAGAAGAAGAAGAAGAAGAAGAAGAAGAAGAAGAAGAAGAAGGAAGAAGAAGGGTTCTATGAGATAGAAAAAGAAGAAGAAGAAGAGAAGAAGAAGAAGAAGAAAAGAAGAAGAAGAAAATGTTTATTTTCACGCATTTTTTACAAAAAAGAAAAACACAACAAATGATTAATGTGTGGAGGATGATCACTAATTAGGACTGAGCCTATTCTAGTAATGGCCACCTCTACTATTTCATAGGTTTTCAGGTTTAAAATATTTTGACAGATATGATTCTTTTAAAAGAAGAACAAAGGGTAATAATTTTAAATATACACTGGAGACTGGGACACTTTTTTGTTGGTATTTGATTATTTCTCTATCTTTTAAACCAACCAATAGTAATTCCTCCATTAAGGTGAGACGAGTCTCTTTCGTGAGTCAGTAAGGGAATTGAGGCGGCAGAGACATATCTGAAGAAGGTGATTTTTTAAAACAAAATCTATATGACAAAACCCACCATCCTCGGGGCCTAGAATACAGTGAATGTATCCCGCTGCATAGTGATTCTCAGTTGTTGCTCCATAATTACGGCTTTAAGAAGCGCGTGGTGTAATGGTTAAAGTCATAGGAAATGGACTCGTCATCCCAAGTTCAAATCCTGGACGTAGTAATTGCATTTCACTTAGCGCTAATACCCTTGGGAAAGGTATGAATTCTACTATCCCTCCAGCTATGCGAGAAGAGTAGGGCAGACTGGGCTCTTTAACCTTGGTTAGCCAACCGGTCTAGTAGAAGAAACACTCTGAATTCAAACCTGTTAAACTCTGAGAAATTGACCTTGTCTCACATCCTGCTCGTGCGGAGGAGTTGGTAAATATATAATTACGGCCTTGTGACGTAACAAAGTTAAGCTTAACAAATAACTAAGTAAGACCCTCCCCGCATAAAAGGTTCAAAGGACTAGATTTTATTTACGAATTTTACTGTAGAAATGCAGTCGGCGTATTCTAGCTCTGTCAGCTGCGGTTTTAGAATTCACCGACTGCTGAGGGATAAGACCTCTCCAGGTAGGGCTACCGGTTGGGTCGTGGGTGGTGACCCGTGATGTTTAAAGATGGAACCCTGGTGGCTGAGCAGAGCCTGACATGCAACACTCCAATTTACTTGGGCTAAATAGGCGGTCGGAGATGCCCGCTCCGATCAATCGGCTGGGTGCATTAATCCCGATGTCTATGTGCCTGACCCAACCCTTGGCCATTATGGCAATCCATCAACATTTCTTATCAGGTACAAGCAATAAGTTGGTGGCTGGGGTTTTTAATGTTCTGAGTAGAGAACAGTATCTCATGTTGAAGTTCCAGTTGTAGATCTTGTAGGGACCCTTGTTGTTTTTGAAGATTGTGTAGTTGATGAGTTGAAGATCCGAGTTATGGGTCCCTACAATTTATATGTATATGTACTACGGAAATGTAGTTTCCATAGGTAACAAAAGAAGAAGACATTGATAAAGGAAACAAACTTTATATACATAAATACAATTAATATAGTTTCATTGTTCTTTCAGTGGTGTTGCAGTCTGATTGTGTCTGTGTATAGTTGTGTGTGACATGGTGTTTATATTAGTGTGATTGCTTGTGTCAACATATTAGTCTGTGATTGGAACTTATGATTGAAAGTTGTTGTTGTTGAGAGAGAGAGAGAGAGAGAGAGAGAGAGAGAGAGAAGAGAGAGAGAGAGAGAGAGAGAGAGAAATAGGAGACGAAAATTGTTTACTTAATTCTAAACTCATGACATACCATTGTAAATCTAGTTATTTAAGAAAACTTAATTATTTTAATTTGGTCAATTCCACATTCCGTAAAAATATAGGGGCCGATCCCTATAAAACCCCTGGCAGATTGATAAATATTGAAAATATTTTTCAATATGTAATACATGTGGAATTGTTTGTAGGTGTATATACTTGTATGCCTGCTTTTGTATTTGTAGAGTGTAGAGTTATGCGTTGTAGTGTTCTTTGTAGGTGTGGATAATTGATTGTCCCTTTTGTATTATTTGAGGGTGTAGTGTTCCATCGTAGTCCTTTGTAGGTGTGGGTAATTCTTGTCCCTTTTGTATTCGTTAGGGGTGTTGAGTGTTCCATTGTTGTTCTTTGTGAATGATTCCAAATACGGCATCTTTGGTGTGACGGTGATATATATGGTATCGAAATATCATGTCTCTATGTTGTTAAGCAGTGTTTTGGTTCCGAGTGCGACAGATTGTAACTTCGATGCTTTACAAGTGTCCTTTTCTGGTCTATCGAATGTGGCTTTTTTATGTTGTTTGGTGATGCGGTCCAAATCAAGATTTTCTCTGTATTGTATTGTGGAGCGTGAGAATGTCTTCCACAATTTCTAAACCTTTGATGATACGAATATCTGAAGTAAATTGGGCTATTTTATCCCATTGTCAGATATCCTGACTGCATGGTTTGTTTTCACTTAAAGAGCGTAAGTGAGAAATTTTGGATGCGTGAATAAAAGTGTTTCGTCTTCCAAGTGAGTCTGGAAGGTGCCTTTTTGTCTTCCAAGTGAGTCTGGAAGGTGCCTTTTCGTCTTCCAAGTGAGTCTGGAAGGTGCCTTTTCGTCTTCCAAGTGAGTCTGGAAGGTGCCTTTTCGATAGATTGCCTTGAGGAAAAATGGTATTTTTGCCGTGTGATTCTCAATTTCGAAATGTTGTCGTCGTATCAGGAAAAAAAAAAGGAATTGTGAATTTTTGTGAAATTCCATTTTTGGTTTCGTGTATTGGATATAATCTAAATGTCTTCGAGAAAAGAATATCCTAGAAACTTCTGGATCACCATTTGGATGTCGGCCGATGGAAACGAATTTTGGTCACTTCAACAAAGATAGTTGTGTGTTTAACTGACGTCTGGTTCAACATTTGTGGTTTGGTTTGTATATTTGAAATTATGAATGGGATAAAAGTTACATTCATAATAGTGAGTTGATGTGATTGCTGATTTAAAAACAAAACAAAGAGAAGAATGTTTTGTTTTATGTTTTGTCAAATGTCGGAAAGAGAGAAAGAAAGTGAGACAGACGAATTGTTTTGACTTTTGAGTGAAGCTTTTGTTTACACTGTCTCTACTTTGTGTGTGATTTGGTCGATCTCTTCCAATGATGTGTGTATTTCAGCGGTTTTTCCGAGGATGTACGCAAGTTGCAGATGTATTGTTTATTGTAGAGTGTTCGTTTTTGCCTCGGGGTTATCATTTTGTGTGTCGGGTGTGTTTGATCACGTCGGGGTCACCAATTTGTAGGGACCCTTGTTGTTTTTGAAGATTGTGTAGTTGATGAGTTGAAGATCCGAGTTATGGGTCCCTACAATTTATATGTATATGTACTACGGAAATGTAGTTTCCATAGGTAACAAAAGAAGAAGACATTGATAAAGGAAACAAACTTTATATACATAAATACAATTAATATAGTTTCATTGTTCTTTCAGTGGTGTTGCAGTCTGATTGTGTCTGTGTATAGTTGTGTGTGACATGGTGTTTATATTAGTGTGATTGCTTGTGTCAACATATTAGTAGTTTGTCTGTGATTGGAACTTATGATTGAAAGTTATTGTTGTTGAGAGAGAGAGAGAGAGAGAGAGAGAGAGAGAGAGAGAGAGAGAGAGAGAGAGAGAGAAATAGGAGACGAAAATTGTTTACTTAATTCTAAACTCATGACATACCATTGTAAATCTAGTTATTTAAGAAAACTTAATTATTTTAATTTGGTCAATTCCACATTCCGTAAAAATATAGGGGCCGATCCCTATAATCTCTGAGGAATGTGGAGTACACCTTCATGAACATTACTCCATGGTGCACTCTGACCCGGAGTGGTAGGACCTGTTAAGATCGCATCTAGGTGTTAAATCGGAAGAAAAATGTGTTTAAAAACACATTATTCGGTATAAAATAACCTGACAAGGTTTGACATACCGTAAAATCCAACATACATTTGGGTTGGTTTAGCTCAGTCAGTAGAGCGTTCGACTAGGAACCCTGAGGCCCCTGGTTCGACACTGGCCCTCACCAACTCAGCGTTTGAGTAGCACAGGGATCTGTACGTTAAGTGAGGAGCTGGTGGTAGGTGTGGCGCTCCGCCTCAGACGCCCAAATAATCTTCTTGGTCTAGTGCTAGTGAAAAGGAGATAGAATCCCTCGCTGTCTGATTGATACCGACTTTAGGACACCCCGATGACTTTACAGCCCCAACCGATAGGGTGCCAATATTTTCGAGGGAAATATTAGTTTTCGGAAAAATATAACTTGGTGAGTATATCGAACAATTCTTGGCACGCCACACAGTTAGTGTAATTAGATTTTTCTTTTTACGGAACTCTGATTTAAAGTCAACCCCCCCCGCCTACCATATCAGATTCAAAAGATACAAGACTTATATGAATACCTCTGCTGATCACATTTGGTTGCTGGACACGTCCGTGACTTTTGTAGACGGAAGTGATTTTTTTTCGATTCATTAGAATCAGGATATGAGCAAACACTACGACAAAGAAACTAAATAACATTGTTATTTTAAGCTTTTCCTTTCTGCATGAGCAACTTCTTCACGGTGACTTTAATTACAAGAAAAAAAATCTAGGAGAGCTTTTTCTTTTCTTATTCTCTACGTAGATTCAGGTAGTTTCAGATATTTATTTTTGTTCTACTCTGCTGATATCTATATCTATATCTATATCTATATCTATCTATCTATCTATCTATATATATATATATATATATATATATATATAGATATATACATATATATATATATGTAAGATATATACATATAAATATATATATATATATATATATATGTAAGATATATACATATATATAATATATATACATAGGTAAGATATATATATATATATATATATTATATACATAGGTAAGATATATATATATATATATATATAGGTAAGATATATATATATATATATGTATGTATATATAGGTAATATATATATATATATATATATATATATAGGTGATATATATATATATAAATATATACAGGTAAGATATATATATATATATATATATATATATATATATATATATATATTAATGGACTCTCCCGTCGATTTTCGACGTATGAGGGTTCATACACACAATGAACATCCACACAGGGATTTGTTTATAGTGGTGAAGGCTTGTGTTGGACCATCCACACTTTTTGGCACAGTCTATAGGAAAGAATTGGTGCATCAAGGGGTGCCACAAACCCAATCAACGACCGACTTCAGGAATTTTGAATTCAGAGTTATCCCTCTCCTAGACAGGTTACCTACCCAAGGCTTAAGGGCCCAGTCTGCCCTACTATTTTTACTATATATATATATATATATATATATATATATACACTACGTTAGAAAAGGAGGCCGGGTTAGCTCAGTCGGTAGAGCAATCCGCTAGAAAACCATAAGGTTCCTAGTTCGATACCGGTCCTCGCCAACTCAGCGTATGAGTAGCACAGAGATCTGTCCGGTAAAGTAAGGAGCTGATTGTAGGTGTGGCGCTCCACCTCAGACACTAAAATAATCTCCTTGGTCTAGCGCAAGTTAAAAGGGGATAGACTCCCTCGCTGATTGGCTGATACCGACTTAAGGCCACCTCGACGACTTTACTTTACTACGTTAGAATTATCCAGGCCCAAAACCACAAACGTAGTGCAAATAGGTAAGATCACCATCATCATCATCATCGTCATCATCACGTTAGGGTTATATACCCTTTTGCATCGGGTTTATAAATGGCGAGAGAAGAGAAAACTTGTCAACTGTTAGATTTTTCAGTTCCAGCAGATCACAGTGTGGATATTTACCCTGTACTACACATGTACAGGTTAAGTACAAGGCCCTATTAATGTGTGACCACCCACAAGCCGAGACTCATGGGTGGTGGGAGCAAAAATGCGTTGAAACTGTCGGCATCCCACCGCAAGGGGTCGCCTCAGACACTGGGCAATAAACCTAGCCCTGCCCCTTTAAAACGAGGGGGCAGGTAATGCCTAGTGGGATGGTCCCTTGGGATCAATGCTATTAGCTTGTAAGGTCCAGGGCCGCAGTTGTTGCATGAATTGTAGCACCTTCGTTAATTCTGTAGTCAGAGATTTGTCCTCACTCAGTCTTCATTAAAAGACAAACAGATGATGCTGGTATTAAAAAATCACAAGTAGTGAAATATTAATCATAACAGTATGTTTTAGGCTAAATGTGTTGCTTTTTCGTCTAATATTAAACTTTTTTTTAACAATTTATCAAAGGAGAGGATATGAGTTCTTATTGGTTCTGTTTCGTCCTTTTCTTCTGTTGGACTAATTTCTTCGTTCATATGGGCTGGGTTGTCTGCTCATTTCTTTGTGAGATACGCCTGACTAAACAGCGCCAGGTCGCGTTGGCAGTTATGTTATTATTAACTCGTTCATTGGAAGTGTTTCGGTTCTTTCAACATAATAGCCTCTCACCAGTTAGACCCTATTAGAGATGATCAAACTCTAATGCGCCACCTGTGTCTTGTTCAACGTTTACAGAAGAAAATACAACTGGATTTAAATGGAGTTTTGCCTACGCATAACTCGGCTTCTGTACTACTTAGGTACGTGAATTGTTCCTCCAAGATTAGTGGTTTAATGTCAAGTGTAGAGATATTTCCCTCCTTTTTAAAACACAGGAATATAAATATTGATTAGATTTTTATCTTAAACGGACGATATTTGTTTTTTATTTTATTTTGTTTTGTTATATTTTGAATCATTGTATTATAAGTCGAGTTCATCACTGATTTTAAATATTTAAACAAATCATTAACCCTATCAGCACGGTATAAAATACACCGACTGCATTCTCTGAAGCGGGGTACCTCTAAAAAGAGAGGAGTCTTGAGTATAACATTAAACCGCATCCGGTTGTGAGTACATCCTTACATTATGGAATCCAGCAAGAGACTAGCTAACTAAAAGCCTTTCTCATAGTTGCCTCGTAACCGGAAATCGAGGTTAAGCTAAGATTATTAAGTGCCAATCAATCTACCGGTTCAGATTTGAATTCAAAAATACCTGAATTCATATAAATTTTCTATACTAACCGTCTAAAAACGACGGTACGCCCATCAATATATAACAAAAGAGAGTTTTAAAAAATAACTGCAATGGATCGTTGAAAATACAAATTATAATTAGAAATGTGCAAATAGATCACATTTCAGCTTTAGATGACCCATGTTATTGTAAACAAATCATAAAATTTCCCCATTACAACCAACAACTAAAAAGGTTTGGTTTGTTTTGTTTTTACGGCATACCAACCTCAGTGGGTCATTTAATGCCGACAAAGTTTTGAAATAAATCAATTTTTAATGGATAATACAATTTTGTTTATCAACTCATGTTTTTCTATTTAACCCATAGATGGGACCCTAACAGGTACTACCACTCCGAGTCAGAGTGGACCAGGGAGCAATGGTGATGAAGGGGTGCTCCACCTTCGCCAAACCTCCAAAAACTGGAACCTCACCATCAGATAGAGTTTAACGTCATTCCCAGGACATGTAGACCCGCAGTCACCGCCTTCTAGCACCCATATGATAAAAAGGGGTTGGGGCTTGCCATAAGGGCCAACTATAAAGAATAACTATAGAAAGAATAACAATAACACCAAAAAACTTTGGCTATCATTAGTATAATCTCTATAAAAGTCACAAAACACAATTAACAACCATTCTATAACCACACAAGTAACAAAATATACAATTTCGGTATAAAATAACCAATAGCAGATGACATGCCATAAAACCAACGAACGAATGAAACAATCAAACAAACATAAAGCAAACAAGAACATTTTAAAAGATATAATAAATTATTATTTGTAGGTTATTTGTAAAACACACACACACACACACACACACACATATATATATATATATATATATATATATATATATATATTAGGTATATAAATTAGGTATGACTTCAATGAAGCACATATCCTCCAAAAATTGTCGGCTAAAAGCCATATCAAATAAACACAGTATTTATTTACGTACTCTCATACTGTCATGTAGATAGTCAATAAAAAGTGGAATATAAATAAGTTCAAAACAGTCGAAGAATCTGGAATTGGCCAGCTCGTGTAGTGTTAGAATCTCCGCCTGTCATCTTGGCAGTCGAGGTTTCGAGTCACACACGGAGCAGTCTCCCATGTCTATAACCTTGCTGAAGATACCTAATAGGTCGAAATGTACATTCAGGGATTAACATTTTCTCGATTTGTTTAGCCTTACATTTGAACATATATGCCCGCATAAAAAAATCATTAATTATTAAATAATTAATTTTCAAAAATTAGGTATGACTTCAATTAAGCACATATCCTCTAAAGATTGTCGGCTAAAAGCCATATCAAATAAACACAGTGTTTATTTACTTACTCTCATATATATATATATATATATATATATATATATATATATATATATATATATATATATATATCTTTGCCGAGCGGAACTTTACGATCTTTGCCGAGCGTTTGAATTTACATTAGAATATTCAACGGATTAATACCACAGTTGAGTTTAACAAACACAGATGGAAACGTTTTCAACTCTCTGAAGATGGGCCTAGCCCGAAAATATTAAGAGTAAAACAAATTTTTTTAAATTAAATAAATATGTTTTTCAACATAAATTTGCATTATTTTTCCTTCAATATATATATATATATATATAATATATATATATATATATATTATATATATATATATATATAGGGATCATCATCTCTGTATTAGTTTAAGTGTATATATTTCAGTGTATGTATAATTAAAAACCGAAAAAATTTAGGTCGTCTATGTATGGGCATTTTTTCTGATTTTCAAATAGTTTTGTTGTTTTTATATATATATATATTTATATATATATATGTATGCGTGTGTGTATGTGGTTATCTGTGTGTCTGTGTGTGTGAGCGTGTACATGTGTGCGTATTTGTATGTTTTTGCCTCTTGGTGAAATGGGGTTGCGGAAAGTGCGCATACGCAGACTATTTTCCCGCCACTCTATATTTTCCCGCCATAAATAATTCAACTCCCCGCCATATTCTTTATATACGTCACAGTCCTTCCATTTGCACTGTTTTCATTTTCGTCCTGCTGTCTTTTCTCCCGTTATTTATGACTCGACTTTTCGCTCTCTTAGCTTTAAAAAAAATTGTTTTATTTTTAATGTTTTGGGTTTGCCGTTATTTTTTTGTTGTTGGTCGGCTTGTAATATTAAAATACAATGTCATGTCTTCATTGTACTTTTTAGTTGGTCGTTGTTTCTTTCGATCTTAAAACTTCCCCAATAATTCATCTTTCAAAATAATAAAGTGAACGCCGGGAAAATCTCTTTAAAAATAAGTCTGGGCGAATAAAAAAATATAATTCTGTAAGTTAAATATAACAGTGACGTGATTTAGTCTCTTTTTTATTGTTCAGTGTATTAGTTCTTTTCTGGGTTGTTTTTGTTGTTTTTGTTGTTGTTATTGTTGTTGTCTTGGTTTCTTTGTTTTAGTTTTTGCTTTTTATCTTCTTTTTTTCTTTAGTTTTGTAATACCTTCTTTCTTTTTTTGCCTGAACTCACAATTAACCATACTATTATTTTTATCATTTTCATTCAAATTTTTTGCTCTTTATTTTATATACATTTTTCTTTTGTTTTTTTCTTTTTTGTCGTTTTTCTTTTTCGCTTCTTGTTTCAATTCCTTTTTGTTTCTTTTCTTTTCTTGTTAATCCCTTTTGTAAAGATTGGATTTTATTTAAATTTTTACGAATTTCTTCTATATTCTTCTTCAAATTTTTTCTTATAATTTTCTCCTTCTTTATCCTTCATTTTTATTTTTCAATATCCTTCTTCTTTATTGTTCTTCATTTTTCCTCCACTTTCCACATGCTCCTGTTCATTCTCCTCCACCACCTCCTCCTTCTTCTTCTTCTTCTTCTTCTTCTTCTTCTTCTTGGTTGGAGGCGCGTGGTCTAATGGTTAGAGTTGTAGGAAATGGACTCGTCGATCCAAGTTCAAATTCTGGACGAAGCTACAGTTCACTTAGCGCTAATACCCTTGGGAAAGGTATGCATCCAACTACTTTCCCCCCAGCTAGGGTTACATAGTAGGGTAGACGGGGCTCTTTAACCTTGGTTAGGCTACTAGTCTAGGAGAAGGGAAACTCTGAATTCAAATCTGTTAAACTCCGCTTGGGGTAGTCACTACTAGAATAGGCTCAGTCTTAATTAGTAATCTATTTTCACTCTTCTTCTTCTTCTTCTTCTTCTTCTTCTTCTTCTTCTTCTTATTATTATTATTATTATTATTATTATTATTATTATTATTATTATCCGTTTCCATCTACTTCCACTCTTGCTTTTACATTTGTTTTATTTGTTTCGTAATCCCCATTATTTTACTTTCTCAATTTCTGACCTTATTCCTTTTTATGCTTTCCTTCTTTTAAATACATATCCACATATCTAGGCACTATCACTAATCCCTTACTGCCTCATTTACCCTACAAACTACATACTTAGATCCTTCTATACAACCCCTCGTCTTAAATTTTGAAAATGCATATTCTGTTTTGAAAATGAAATTAAATATGCATTGTCGAAATGATAAAAAAAAAATTCTGGCTTCGAAATTGAACGTTTCGTTTATACCACTTATGATTTTATAACGGTTGTCTCTCTTTCGAAAACATCTCGCTCTTGATGAAGACCACTTCAATAAAGGGTCGAAACAGATTTCTGTCAGCGAATTATAACATCATGTGCTTGTTTTTTCTAAAAATATTATTCATTTTTTCATATATATATGAAAAGAAAATATTTTTAAAAATATAACAAACACAGGATGTTACGATCAGGAAACAATTTTTAGTGTCAATACTTAAGTATTTCGGTATTTTATACCATCTTCAGGACTCTGTTAGGTGAGGAACAAAATGAAAGATGTTAAGTGTATAGTGGTTGTGTGAATCTGATGCTATTAACCGTTAATTTTTATTTGTGCGTTTGTTTACAAAAAGCAAATGACGTGATCAATGCATGTGCAAAAATGGAAGGCGAAGAACATATAATGGCACATGCTTTAACGTGAATAAGCGGAGAACGAAAAGTTAATAAAGATATGTCGTATATCATATGGAATATTAATGAAAATTAACGGTTAATAGCATCAGATTCACACAACCACTATACACTTAACATCTTTCATTTTGTTCCTCACCTAACAGTGTCCTGAAGATGGTATAAAATACCGAAATACTTAAGTATTGACACTAAAAATTGTTTCCTGATCATAAACATCCTGTGTTTGTTATATTTAAAAAAATATTTTCTTTTCATATTGTCGGATTAATTTCCTCATCGTATTTCCATATTATATATATATATATATATATATATATATATATATATATATATGTATATATATATATATATATATATATATATATTAATAAAAACACACACACACAAAGAAACACACACACACACACACACACACACATATATATATATGTGTGTGTGTGTGTGTGTGTGTATGTGTAATTTAATTTTTTCATAATATTCAATGACTGTCTTAAATCTGTAGGAGTTTAATAATGTTAACGTTTAATTTACCCCAACGTCTTTCAATCGCCTCAAGTAGTGTGGGGTGGGGATGGAATCTTGTTATGTTTACATTTCCCACTTTCCTTCCCCCCCCCCCTGATAAATTATTCCCCTATTTGTATCTATACTCTGTGTTTCTACAATGAAATTTGACAGCTGACAAATTTTCTCCTTGTTGACTATTATCAAATCTCATTTTGTAGACGCCCTTGAATTTTGACGTCCGATAATTTATAATGTTGATTAAGCGGAGGGGTTGGTAAATATACATCATTTTGATTAATAGCACACGACCCGTCATAAACGATGCGGTTATTTTCGTGTTAACCAGCACTTAATCTCTCTCACTATCACTTTTAACCTAATAACCTGTTTGCATTATATATACTAGCAAATATATGCACCCTCTGGGTGCAAGTATTTAAGTTTTAATGTAATGAAATATCGTATTAAATTAGAAAGTCTCATAAGAAGGCAGATAAATAGATATGTAACAGAGTGGGGGTATAATAGAAAAATAGAAATGAAACTTACTCTTCTATCACTCCCGTCTTTCATTGCTGAATTTTACTTATTTAACTATTTAGTTAAATTAGGAAATAAAGAATAAAATTACAGTTATTTTTTCTTGTTAATGGATTTCATTTAAGATTAGTTGGAGAGATTTTTGCTTATATTCATTAAGATAAAACCAAACAATTAGAAATCAATAATACTAAGCACATATTTAATAAAATCACATTTTTAATATCAATATGCAAATTAGCCTTCCCATTCACACTGTAAACCGCTATTTTTTGTATATATAAATACAATTGCATGTTAATTGTATGTAGATATGGACAGCACTAATAAAAAGGTGAAGCAATTTTATTAATAATTGAGGTTTAAATATAAATAAAATCATGGAGAATGTGATGTAAATAACGAAGGGAATTGTGACTTGAGTAGTAATATGGTTTCGGTTACAGACAGAAAAACACACAATCTCCATTATAATAAGATATATATATGTATATATATATATATATATATATATATATGAAGAGACGCTATACATCGAAACACGGTGTCTGTGGATGACTATATATATGAGATGTATTTGTATCCGTTGTTGGAAATACATATACCAGGTTTGGGCATAGGTGTGAAGCATTAACGCACTATAT
>CM042149.1:122054378-122064378 GCA_023376005.1 Doryteuthis pealeii
AAGTCTAACGGACCCAATTAATAATTCTAACTACAAGTACGTTCATAACTTTAGCCTCCTCACCAAAGAGACTACTCTTAATCAAGAATCATCGATCCAACATGAATTGCTATTGTATTCACAGTTAATGGGTATCAGAAATGGATTAATGCTGTTTATAGCGAAGTTGACCCAGATCGTATTTTTAATTTTTAATGAGCCTTAATAATTTGAATTATTTACATTTTTCAGACTGTTGTCCTCTTCTTTATTGTTATATACTCAACGTTTACGCCGATGTGCCCACCTTTTTCAGGTGTCTCTTGTCGATCTTGGAAGCCTTGAAAACGTAATCAGGACCTTTCACTGAACTTCAGATTGAATGATTTATCTAATCCAAGGGGAGTAGACTATTCTCATTCCCTTAACCGTGTCTGGGTCCAAGTACTAAAGCTATGTTGAGTATTCTATGTTATTTTCGGCTGTAGTCAGGATTGAACCTGCGACCCCCAGATTTTCACTTATAAATGTATTAACTTCTCCTTAATATCCGTTATGCCATGAGTCAGAGTTCTCCAAGAAACACCTGAAGAACGCCGGAGGGCACACCGACCAAAACATGGTGTATATAGAGGGTAATTGAAAAGTAACATCCTATTATCTCACAAAAATTTCAGAATCGACCCAAGATAATGTTATGATGTGGAATGACTTCAGATAAATTTAAGAAGAAGAAGATGAAGGAATTAAAGAAGAAGAAGAAGAAGAAGAAGAAGAAGAAGAAGAAGAAGAAGAAGAAGACAACGAAGAAGGAGCAGGAGGAGCAAGATGAGCAAGAGGAGGAGCAGGAGGAGGAGGAGGAGGAGGAAAAGATGAAATTAAGTAAAACGTTCATATCGTTCCGAATGGTAGGTATTTACCTGTTGTAGAGTAGCTGACTCCCCTTCAGCTCTCTACCAGATGGCCTTCCACATTAGGGTAGGTTGATTTTCGAACTTTTTTTAATATTAAAATGATTCAACTAGGGCAAGTTGGGTATTGATATGATAAGTACTGACACCAAAAAATAGATTTCTAGCGTGCACCAATTTTTGAGCATTTAGTTTTACAGATCGTCTAATATGAAGCCCCTCCGAAATCATTGTTTTTGATATATTTACATAATAAATTGCTTAAAAATCTTATAATTTCAATCTTGAAAAATTTGTCAATTTATCTTATTCAGATAAAATCAATAAAATATCTTTCGCAATATCAGGGATGGCGAAGGCACATGGTCTAATGGTTAGAATTGTATGAAACGGATTCGTCAACGTGAGTTCAAATCCTGGACGAAGCTGTTTGAATTTCAGATAGCGCTAATAAATTTCCGATAGCGCTAAAACCCTTGGTGTGCGTCCAAGTAATCTCCCTCCAGCTATGGGGAAATTGTAAGGGAAACTGTGCCTTTAACCTTGGTTAGGCCACCATTTTAGGAGAAGGAAACTCTGACTTCAAACCTAGTAAACTACGTTTAAGAAATTGACCTTGTGTCGCATCATGAACATGGGGAGGGCTTAATAAATATGTGTGTGTGAGTGTGTGTGTGTGTGTGTGTGTGTGTGTCTATCTGTCTGTCTGTCTGTTCTTCTCATATTCATTTTTTTGTAAAAATAGTCATTCATGAATAAATTATAAGATTCTTAAAATAGGGAGTTACTTTACAATCAACCAGTATATCAATTAAGATAAGAACAAGTGATAAAAATCTGAATAAAATGAATATAGATACAGCTGGTATAGGTGAGAGTTCGAACCCTGCTCACAGCTATTATTTGCTTATCCTGTTAACCATTACGCTACTCGTACACTTATCATTTGAATATTTTTCTTGGTATTGTTGAACTGAGACCGCTTCGTGTTTTATTCCAATATATTTCGGCGCGCCATTCAGCGTTTTATTTTTATTTTCGGAACGCTTATTATTACAATCATTATTTATTCTCTCTACTTCCTTTTTTTTTTTTTTTTTTTTGCTTTCTTTCTTTATCTTTCTTTGCTTCGGTGTTGTTCTGATTTATTGCAAGGGTAAATTTTATTTGTTATTTTCGTTTTCTCTAAACTTGTGTAAATTACCATATTCGACCACAAACAGCGAATTGATCTGGGTTGTTTTTTTTCCCGCTCTACTTTATAAACCTCATTTTCATTTCTAAAAAAAAATGATATGACAAGGTCAAAGGGCAAAGTATCACGGATTCTAGCTGGACAAATGCCAAACCGTTTTTTTTTGTTTGTTTTTCTTCCTTTCTACATGATTTTTCGGAACGACTTTCTCTGTTCCTTCTTGTTATACCATTACACGTTTCCTGATGAGTTCGGTAACCTTCTGTATTATCTGATATTTTAAGACGACTCATTACCATTATTCACCGACATCATGGTTGGTTGGTTTGATTTAACGACATGTCAACCATTGTTGGGTTATTGTTGTAAACCCTTTTCTTACTTCTTTACTTCTTGTCTTTTCTTCTGGCCGGCTTTGGTTCTATCTTCTAGCATCTTGGTCTGGTCTAGCGTCTGGTGTTGACTTGGGGATTCCGGTCTGGTCTTCTATTGGGGATTTCTCCTTATCGGAAGCACTATGTCATTGTTAGTTTTTAGTAAACACAAGACTTCGATTTTCTTTTAATGTTACTTTATTCGTAAATCCCCAACCAGACAATCTGCGCAGATGAGGGACCGCGTGTATAACACGACTTACCCCTTCGAGCTCGCTGCTACCTTCTAACTGACTGAGTTACTTAGTATCCTTAAACCGGAACAGGGTCTTCTATGCCTTCCGGTTCTCACGATTTATCCCCGGAAGGCAAGGTGAGAGAGAGGTCAAGCGTTGTCACTCATCATTCAAGGCCGTGGGCTGCACTAATCGCCATTATGTTTCTACACTACCTTAAAAAGTATTAGGGATCCAATAATTATGTAACATTATCTTATGCTTTTGTTGTGTTCAATCTTGATAGATATTCAAATTTTTTAAAACTCAATTTTCAAACACATTTTTAAACTAATTTTTCCTTTTTTCCCATTTGTACTTCCACAAGGGGTCAGGGTGGACCTGGGAGTAATATCGATGAAGGGGTAATCCACACTCCCCGGATCCCCAGAATTGGAATTTTATCATTAGATGCAGTTTAACGCCAACGTCATTATATGTTACTAGCAACAGAAAACACCCTCCGGGCGTCGTAAAAATTAATTTTTGAAAAACATTGCCTGAGAGGGTGGGAGTTAAAAATTCAATGTCAGAGGGTTTGTCTCATAATTAAGACAAATCTTCATATTTATTAAAGTAGTAAAAAAATAATAAAACAATTTGAAATGAAAACAGCCCCGTACCTCTCAAATAAAATGTTACGTGCATGTAATAATCAAACAATTATTTTGAATGTTTTCCACGTCAATTTTCCACAAAATCGTAGGTATTTTTTTATTTGTAAACTTTTTAGTTAACTTCTTGTTACTGTAAAAAAAAAAAAAAAAAAAAAAAGTACGAGAGTAAAAAACAATTTTTAAAATTGCTTACTCAAATTTTGGGTGTATATAGCATAAAAATACTGTGACGTAAGCTGTGAAGTAGTTTTTGTTACAGACAGAAATACAGACAATCTCCATTATTAATATAGATGATATATATATTTACCAACCCCTCCGCACGAGCAGGATGTGACACAAGGTCAATTTCTTTAGCGGAGTTCAACAGGTTTGAATTCAGAGTTTTCCTTCTCCTAGACCAGTTGCCTAACCAAGGTTAAAAAGCCCAATCTGCCCTGCTATTTATCCATAGCTGGAGGGAGAGTAAGATTCACACCTTTCCCAAGGGTATTAGCGCTAAGTGAAATGCAATTACCACATCCAGGATGATAGCGTTCGGTAGGTTGCGTTAAAGATTTCAACGAAAGAAGTGGAGTTGATTATCCAAGTTCCAATCGTCCAAGAGAAAATGCAAAAATGTAAAGTTCTTTTACCAATTTTGACCAAATTGGGAGAACATATTCTGAAAGAAATGTAAAAGATACAGATTCTTTAGATTAAAGGTCTCCAAGATAATCGATTAATTCCTGGTTGGGGTGAAAAGATTTGTGATCTCATTATGATGCCATGAGAAAAACCATCAATCGCAAAAAAAAAAAAAAAAATCAACGTGATTTTTACAAAAAAATGACACATTTTAAAAACTTTTGTAATCCCCAAAAGACGCGAATTCAGCAGAAGAGTTTTCATTGGTGGAGAAAGAGCATCATTTAGTTTTTTAAAATTATCTAGAACTTGTTTTTCTTTGGTATTTTTTTTTTTCATTTTTCTGGGTCCTATTTTCTTTGATCTTCTTTCTTCCCTTCATCCATCTTTCTTTTTCTTTTATCTTTCTTCATTCTTCTTTAGGCCTATATCTTTCTTATTCAATTTTACCTCACACTTTTATACCTGAACAGCTAATTCTTCCCCCGTTTTGTCTCTCACTGATATGAATTTCATTAGATGCAGTTTAATATTCCATTTTCACTTTTTAACAATTCTTCGAGATCTGTTTTGGGATCTTATGTATTTATTTATTTACTTATCTATCTCCCCTACTCTCTCTCTCTCTCTCTCTCTCTCTCTCTCTCTCTCTTTCTCTGTCTCTGTCTCTGTCTCTGTCTGCCGGTCTGTCTGTCTGTCTGTCTTTCTCTCTAAATATATATCTGTCTATCTCTCTCTCTCTCTCGCTCGCTAAATATATATATATATAATATATATATATATATGTATATATATATATATATATATATATATATATCCTTTTATCACTTCCTTCTTTACTTCTTTTTTTTATTTTTTCTACTTTCTTTTCTTTTCTTAGGCTTTATATCTTTATTTCATTCTTCTTCTTCTTCTTCTTCTTCTTCTTCTTCTTCTTCTTCTTCTTCTTATTATTATTATTATTATTATTATTATTATTATTATTATTATTATTATTATTATTATTATTATTATATAAAATCCCATCATTCCCCCAGCTATATTAAAAATAATACCACTACTATTCTTCAACATGAATGGCTTTTGCATTGAATAACCCATGAAGGTTGATATGCCATTAAATAAACAAAACCAACCTTCTTCTTCTTCTTCTTCTTCTTCTTCTTCTTCTTCTTCTTCTTTATATTCCAATTTTTCAAAAGAATAACACGCAAAAACCGAACTTGAAACCCGTAGGTCAATGTTTTGACTTGTGGAGCTGAATTATCATTATTAAGGGATTGGCTTGCATTACTGGCAAGATTAAAGTCAAATCTTTTTTCTTTAAAATCCACATTAGAGGCGAAACCAAATATATCATTTTTTTAAAGTCGTAAAGCTCTTAAAATATGGAGATTTTGCCACATCTAAGCTACCCTAACTCAAAGGAATCCTTGGACAAACTATACTTTATTTTTTTCCAAATATCCTGTCTTCTTAGCAGAGACAATCATATAAGTGCTAGGGCTTTACATAACCAGTCGATTGATCGGAGAGACCCCTCTCATCACCTGTCTACACTAAATAATGACTACAGGGGACTGTTGCATGTCATGTACTATGCAGTCACCAGGATTCCGTCCTTAAGGATCACAAATCGCCACCCACAAGCACCAGGTGGCCCCATTAGAGGTGTGTCTTACACTTTTTCAGTGATTGGCATATTATAAAGCACCAGTTGACTCGGTGTTCTCCTTTTAGCATGAAATAAATTGTATAAATTTAAAAATGCTTGAAAATTGAAAATGAAATTAAATATGAGAATATAAAAATCAATAAATACGAGATAGAACACTTTAAAACTTCACAGAAATGATAATAAAAGCTTTCTCTGTTCTAAGAAATTAACCTGGAAGTGAATCAGCATCAAATTGTGAGGACATGGGCACTAAAATATTTTGTCAAAAATAATGACTAAACCTTTTACCTTTTTATTCATAATTGTCTTTTAAAAATGATGTAAATGAAACTCCTTGTAAGTGTCTATCGGCAATCACAAAGAAATCAGTGTCATTTAACCAGCAACTTTTCTGTACCTGTGGTCTATCAGATACTGGGAAAATATATTTAAAATAAACGTTCTAATTGCAATTTCTTTATTTTTCTTTTTTGTTTTCATAAAACCTTTTTTCGTTAATTTATGAGGAAGTGCGTCCCGGTTTCCGGCCTAAAAAATTGCAACCCGGTGACTATTAAAATAACGACCCCAGCTATGTCGTCTCGGCGGTGTTACTTGAAAGAAAACAACCAACTTAAGGCGTTAAATGTATTTGGGGGGGGAGGTCTTTTCTTTTTTGTCGTAATTCTTATTTATTTATCTTAATTTGTCGTAATTCTTGTTTATTTATCGTAATTTGTCGTAATTCTTGTTTATTTATCGTAATTTGTCGTAATTCTTGTTTATATGAAGATAGATATATAGTTTGGAATAGACTGATTACCCTACGACAAATGGGCGCACTTCCTCATAAATTACCCAAATTTCTATAAATAAATAAGAATTACGACAAATTACGATAAATAAATAAGAATTAAGACAAAAAAGAGAAGCCCCCCCCAAAAAAAAAAAAAATTAACACCCTAAGTTGGTTGTTTTCTTTCAAGTAACACCGTAGCTGGGATCGTAATTTAATAGTCACCTTGTAGCAATTTATGAGGCAGTTGACCAGGACGCACTTCCTCATAAATTACCATTTTTTCTCCTGATAATGACCTAACGTCGAAAGTCCTTGAGAACAATTAAAAATAAATAACATAAAAAATATTCCTTTTGGTCTTATCATTTCTCTTCATCTAATATACTAGCAAAAAATATTAGAAAAAGAAATCATCGGGGGAAGTGAACCATTGCTTTCGTGTATTGTGACAAAGAACACAAAATAAACATAAACAAATGTCCACATCTAAGAAATGACCATACAGAAAGATAATAGAGCGTGGAGAAAATATACACCCTCAAAGCCAAACCAATAGGATGTATTGATAAGTGAAAAAACAAAAAAAAGAAATTCGTCGGGGCGGCCAAATGTCGGTATCAGCCCGACAGCGAGGGAGTCTATCCACTTTTCACTTGCGCTAGACCAAGGAGTATTTGTCTCATACACTTGTATCGACTGGGCACAAGGCATCGTTGTAATGTGGGCCCACCCACAAGCCGAAGCTCATGGGTGGAAAAGAACAAAAATTGCGTCGATCCCCTCGGCATTCCCCCTCAAGGGGGCGCCTCAGGCGCTGGGCAATGAACCCAACCCTGCCCCTTTAAATTAAGGGGGCAGGTATTGCCTGGGGGGATATCCCCCTGGGATCGATGCTATTATTTGTACTTTACCCTGATCCAGTGGCCGAAGCACACTGTACCCCCGCCCCGAAGGACGAGTATGCAAGGGAAGTATGCGCTAGACCAATGAGATTATTTTAGCATCTGAGGTAGAGCGCCTCACCTACCATCAGCTCCTCACTTCGAATATCGAACCAGGAAACTTTGGATTCCTAGCCGAACGCTCTACCGACTGAGCTTAACCCTCATTCTAAAACTACTAAAGTAAATTTGATAAGAACACCTGCAAAAAGTAGGGAGATCGGAAAATTGAATGGCAGGGATGTTACCTTGATCCCAACGAATTTCAGTGAAAAAATGTGTTAACTCAAATTAAGAAAAAGTAATCTTTATTTAAAAAAATTTGATGGATTTATCGTGAATCTCTAGGCTTCTTTGCAGGAAGTTGGGAGCTCAAAAAACCGTATGAGATTATTCCCATCCTTGTAGAATGTACAAAAATCACGGACTCCCGAGAGTTTTAAATGCGAAATTAATAAACTATATAAAAGATATCTTGACACTCGACAGTAAGCCTCTAAAGCCGGTAGATCAATTCACGTACCTAGGTAGTAATATCTCATCCACCGAAAGCGATCTTTTTGCACGCTTAGTGAAGGCATGGTCTGCTATAAACAGATTATCAGTCATATGGAAATCAGATCGCAAGTTAAAGTGACAAATTGTGGAAACAGCACACGAAAGTAGTTATACAGTCACTTGCATTCTATCATACAAATCATCCGAGTGAAACAAACAACATATGCTGGATACTGCTGGGGAATCAGGGACGAAGTCATAAGCGACGTTCTCCTGCGAAACCCAGCACACAACTACGCCTGTGTGGACCGTCCATGAAAGACCTACATTTAATAGTTCGGCTCGGATACTGGATGTTGCACAGACGGGCATCCAATGAGAATGGAAGACAGGGAAGGTTGTCGTAAATTCTCGCAGACATCCGTTCTACTAGCGTGACATAATGATGAGGATGATGGTGATTCCTCTAAAAGAAAACAATTACTCGATCTATTTCGAATCTCGAAAAAACCTATTCCCATGGTAGTATTACAGTTAAAGAAATGGGTAGAACAAGGCACATGGGAAATTTCTCCAAGGTTGGGCTTCGCTAATTGTTGCGATTCAAAAGCCCTGTGGAAATTTGAGAATTTACGGGGATTTTAATGCTGGTGTGAATCACTAGATATGCTCAGATTCTTTCTCCCTCCCCCAGCATAGAAAGTTCAACTCATGAATTAGAAGGTATACAATACTTACCTAAGATTGTTTTGAAATCAGCATATAACCAAAAAGGAATTAGCAGAAAATTTTTAAAGACTCACGTCAATTAAAACCCCATATAGACTTGCTGGGGCCGGTTTCGCTCAGTTGAGAGAGCACCCGTCTAAGAATTGCTAGCGTTCCTGGTTTAAACCGGTCCCCGTTAACTCAACGCATCAGTAGCACAGATTGGATAATCTGATCTATATGCTAAAGGGGTGAGCTGATGGTAGGTGTGAAACTCCACAAATTAGTTACAATAATAACTAATTTGTTATATTTCAACTCCCAACCTAATTTTGTCAGTCAGCTAAGATAATTATTCACCTAACTAACATATACCCTACCCCCGCCCAGCTCCTCTCACTTTATTCAAATTTCCCTAGCCTCGCCTCTACTACCCTCCCAAAATAAGAACCCCCGAATTTACAGATTGAAACCATTGTTTCTTGGGAAAATTTTCAGTAATATTCATAGCTGAAGACGCAGCAGTAATGCGGTTGAAATAATTTATTGTATTGAAGCAAATTTTAAATTTTTTCCTTCGTTTATTGAACATTTTGGCTCTGTCCGTCCATTCACTGGCACTAGGCACATTGAGCTCTCATTAAAATTTACCTGCATCATTTTGGTTAAACCACACATGGAAAGATCCTAACTACCAGGATATATATATATATATATATATATATATATATTAAAATAGACTTAGAATTAAATTTTAACTGTTATTACAAGCTATTATTTATAATTAAAATTAAATCTACAGAAATGAGAACTAAGTATTAAATACACGAATAGAATAAGACGAACGCAAAAATTGAGAGAAAAATATTAACTAACGTACCGTTCAACCGTTATTATTCGAGATGAAATGTATCTGAGTTTAACTAAGGAATTACATCGATTTAGTTAGGCGTAGTTTAGGGTCCTGATGAAATCATCTGGATTTAAACCATGGTATACCTTTAACTTTTTTCTTTTCCTAATATATATATATATATATATATATATATATATATATGCTCCCATAAATTTGGTATGAGCTCTCTAATTGGTAATTTAAATTAACTCTCACTACTAGCATATAAGCAATGATCGTTTCCCCGGAAACTTGATCTCTCAGTGACCGTAAAATACATAAACAAACCTATGTATTTAATAGTTTAAAAAACACCAGTCTCGCCACAGCTGTCAGTGGACGAGGGGATAAGATATCAGGCAGGAAAACAGCCAGTCTGAGTTCGACCCTAGCCAAAAAGGTAGTTGTTGTGTCTCGCCACACTGAAGAGGCGTGAAACGCCGAAACACGTGTCTGTGGATGACTTATTATATATATATATATATATATTTATTACGTGACTAATTCTGAGTCAATCTAGTAGA
>CM042149.1:122074378-122086878 GCA_023376005.1 Doryteuthis pealeii
ACTATATTACTACTCAAGTCACAATTCCCTTAATTATTTACGTCAAATTCTCCATGATTTCATTCTTTTAAACCTTCAGTTATTAATAAAAATTGTATTACATTATTAATACTGTTGACCATATCTACGTACTAATAACATGCAATTGTATTTATATATACAACAAAATAGCGGTTTACAGTTTGAACGAGAAGGCTAATTTGCATATTGATATTTAAAATTTTATTTTAAATATGTGCTTGGTATTATTGATTTCTAATTGTTTGGTTTTATCTTAAGAATATAAACAAAAATCTCGTGGATAAATCTTAAAAGAAATTTATTTACAAGAAAAATAACTGTAATATTATCCTTTACTTCCTATTTTAACTAAATAGTTAAATTAGGAAAATTTACCAATGAAACAGGGGAGTAATGGAAAATGATGGAATAGTTAGTTTCAAAGTTGTTCTATTTTTCGATTATACCCCCTCGGTTGTAGATCTTTTTTATCTGCATTCTTAGTCAGTTTCATTAGCCTTTCTAATTTAATATGATATTTTATTATATGAAAACTTAAATACTTGCACCCGAAGGGTGCATATATTTGCTAGTATATAATAAAAGGTTTGGGAGTTTACCATAAGAGCAATAGGGTTGGGACAATCATATACGTGCTAGAGCTTGATGTGACCAGTTGATCGATGGTGGGGGGCTCTCCGATCTAAGTAAGGAGCAATGGGAGTATTGAATGTCACGGACTGCTCAGCCATCTGGATTCTGTCCTTAAGCATCACGGGTCAACACCCACGGCCAACAGTTAGTTCCATTGTAGGGAGTCTTACACTTCTGCAAAGGTGCAGTCTGTCGACCGAGCTATCTATAGTAGATAATTCACTATTCATTTCTATAATGAATAACTTACAATGCATGTCTATAGTAAATAAAGCACAATGCATTTCTATAATAGATCATTTACAATGCATTCTTTAGTAAATAATTCACAATGCACTTTTATAATAGATAAAGTTCAATGCATTTCTAAGAATTTGAAATAGACTCACTAACTGTCGATCGAGCTATCTATAGTGGATAATTTACAATGTATTTCTATAATAAATAACTTACAATGCATGTCTATAGTAAATAATGCACAATGCATTTCTATAGTAGATCATTTACAATGCACTTCTGTTGTAAATAACTCACAGTGCACTTTTATGATAGATAACGTACAATGAATTTTTAATAATTTAAAATACATTTCTGTTGTAAAACATTAGCAATGCAAATTCTATAGTAACGTTTTTACAAAGGAATGTCTGATATAAAATCTTTTGGTTTTCCGATTCCAGATCGCTGAAATAAAAATGTCCGAGCCAAAGAGAAAGAACAAAAGAAACCAAAAAATAAAATAAAATAAAATGAAGAACATTAAAATGCGAAAAGACTTCAACAGTTTCTCATTGATTAAAAAATAAATAAAAATAAATGTATGTCTAATTATTACCAATAAAATCAAATATCGATTCATTTAAACTTTTGTCGAGAATTTCCAATAGAACAGGAACAATTACGTGCATATATTAAGCGTCATTAGATCACTCATTTGGAATATTTTAATAGCTTTTTTGCGAATGTATCAATACGAGGTGTGTACGTAAATGAGAGTTGTTACAGCCAATTCATCAAGCTGTGGTGGAGAGCTCGCCTTAAAGGCCATTAAGAATATTACCAAAAATAGTCGCTCTATGGGCCCAAGTATTTGAGTTTTTTTTATGTAATAAAATAGTATTTCATTTTTTATGTAATAAAATATTATATTATATCGGATGAAAAAAATGAAAATAAATAAGAACGCTTACTGCCCTGTCTGGAGGGACTGTAGAATACGACGACTGCACCTCTTCAAAGGCGACACCTGGTGGCTGCACAATCTTTGATCTTGTTGGTTGGTTGGTTGGTTTTAATGGCATACCACCCCTTGGGTTATTTTATGCCAAACCCTTTTTGTATTATCTGTTCTTGTTGTGTATTCATTTATTTTAACTCAATTTTTAAACACATTTTCATATACATATTTGATCTATATTAAACCATAGATGGACCCTAACAGGCACTACTGCTCGGGGTCAGGGTGGACCTGGGAGTAATGGCGATAAATGGTCACTCCTCATTCCCCAGAATTGAAACTTCAACACTAGATGTAGTTTAACGTTATACAAAGGAGAATAAGACACTCAGCCTCTGCATTCTAGCGTATATATGAAAAAAAAGGTTGGGTTGCCATGAAGATAATAGGGTTGGGACAATCATATAGATGCTACGGCTTGATGTGATCGACCGATTGATCGCAGGGTGCCTCTCCAATCAATGTTCTAATCTAATTATGGGCCAAAGTGGAGTTTTGCATGTCATGTACTGCTCAAATAACAGGATTCCGTCCTTAAGCATCACGTGTCGCCATCCACGGCCAATAGGTACCTCATTGTGGGCAGCAGTTGGGGCATTTTATTGTCCCACTACTCTGTCGGCTAGGGCTGTAGAATACAGTATGCAGCATCATTGTGTAGCTCTCATCTATCTTTTTCTCTAAGCACTTTGTTAGATTCCAAATGGTGCAGCCATACAGTAGTATGGAATAATAGCTTGAAAGAATGTTTGCTTTATCTTATCAGTGAGATCAGATTTCCATATGATCGATAATTTGTATATAGCAGTCCATGCCTTTTTCCTATGCATACATTGCATGGAATTCTATACTCCAAGTCTGCTCATGGTGCAACTGAGAGCCAGAACTGGAGGCCTGTTTTAAATCTATTTATCTCATATCTTTGCTTAAGAAACACTTTTTTCCATGGTGTATCATACCCCAGGCCTGCTCATGGTGCAACTGAGAGCCAGAACTGGAGGCCTATTTTAAATCTATTTATCTCATATCTTTGCTTAAGAAACCCTTTTTTCCATGGCGTATCATACCCCAGGCCTGCTCATGGTGCAACTGAGACAGAACTGGAGGCCTATTTTAAATCTATTCATCTCATATCTTTGCTTAATAAACCCTTTTCCCCATGACGTACCATACTGCGTCTCTAAAAATGAAACATCTGGTGGCTGATCTATTTATGACCTGGATACTAAATAGTCAAGTGACTTGCAACCCCAACTCCGGTCCTTACTTGGCCAGAAAATCACTCGGAAGGGCCTGACTTGATTAATCTGTTGGCCATGTCAAGCCCTAGCAGCTATAGGATTGTCACATCTGTGTGTTCAAATTACTCTCCTGGGGAGGAGTCGAAACGGAGACGATAGTTACATCACAGTGTCTCTCGTTTAACTGACTAAGCTCTGTGCCTTCATTCACACAGTAATTGTGTAACCAGAAAAAAAGGTGACTTAAAGGTTATTTCCTATTAATCATCTAACCCTACAGAAATTTGAATTTCAACAACTTTTAATTCAGAATTTAACTCTAACAACTGTTTTGGTTTGGTTTGTTTTGTTTTACGGCATATCAACCTCAGTGGGTCATTTAATGCCGATAAAGTTTTGAAATAAATCAATTCTTAATGGATAATACAATTTTTTTATAAATACATTTTTCTATTTAACCCATAGATGGGACCCTAACAGGTACTACCACTCCGGGTCAGAGTGGACCAGGGAGCAATGCTGATGAAGGGGTGCTCCACATTCCCCAAACCTCCAAAACTGGAACCTCACCATCAGATAGAGTTTAACGTCATTCCCAGGACATGTAGACCCACAGCCACCGCCTTCTAGCACCCATATGATAAAAAGGGGTTGGGGCTTGCCATAAGGGCAATAGGGTTGGGAAATTCATATAGGTGCTAGGGCTTGACATGATCAGCCGATTGATCGGAGGGTGCCTCTCCGGCCGCCCGTCTAGCCCAAAATAGGGCCAAAGTGGAGTATTGCAAGTTATGAACTGCTCATCCACCTGGGCTCTATCATTAAGCAACAATGGTCGCCACCCACGGCCAACAGGTGGCCCCATTTGGGGAGTCTTACCCCTCTGCAGAGGTGCAGTCGGTGCATTCTAACGCCCCAGCCGACAGGGCGGTAACAACAGTTTTATCTATAAACAACACATTGATGCACTAATACATTACAATACTTGGTTGGCTATAGAATAATACTCACTATTCTTAATAAATGCTCGTCTCGGATTTGAACTCAGGTTACCAGTTTCATTTCAATAATCGTTACGCTAAGTGCGCCTGGGGTGGATGGAATAGTGCAAAGCTAGTCGTTAGGAGAGAGGTGAAGCATAAGGAAAATCTAAATATAGACATACTGGTATGTGTAGTACAAATGAAAATAGAGTCGATAATACTTGATGACGTTGTCAACGGTAAGAACATTGTGAATGGAATTGAGGTAATCAATTGCCCGGGGGGTTAACCGGTGAGGAGAGTCGGGGGTGAGATTGATAAAATTGTCCAGTGCCGCAGGCTCGCAGATCGAAAATTCAGATCTTGGAAATACTAAAGAGAGCACTTGCAAGATAAGGACTTCTGCCTGAAGTTCAACAGTGAAAACTGGATGATGGAATGGCACTGGTCGTTGATGTGAATAAAAAAAGCTGAGTTGCTACAAATGTTCATTAAAGGGGAAGGGAAGAGGATTTTTTAAAGAGGAAGGTGTTAAATTTCTAGAGAAGGGAGGTGAATTTGAAGAGGGGAGAGTTGAATTTGAAGAGGAGGTCGAGAAGTGGATAGAGCGGGTGGAGTTCTCGTGCCTTGAAGGGAAAGATTACAGGCTGGAGTGTTATCACTAATAGCACCAAATGTATAGTCGGTTTGGTTTGGTTTGTTCAATTTTACGGCATGTCAACCCTTGTTGTGTTATTTCATGCTCAAGACATTGTTCTATTTATAATTGATGGCTATTCAAATCTTTTCTAAACTCAATTTAAAAAAAAAAAAAATTTAAAAAAATCCTTACTGGATGCCTCAAATTTGGGTCAGATCCTACCCGTGGCGTAACCTATTGGTAGATTTGTCACCGATCTGAACGGTGAACTGACTGGGGTTTTTACGATTGCGAACCTAAAGTCGGCAGACTTACAAGTACCGATTTCTCGTGAGAAATAGAATCGGTGACCACGGTTCAAATCCTGAACAAGGCTTTTTTCACTGATGGATGTTCGCCTGGTGGCTGATTAGTCCATGAAATGCAACACTATACTTAGGTCTTTACTTGGGCTCAACAGGCGGTTTGAGAGGCCTCCTCCGCTCAATCGGTTAGTCATGTCAAAACCTAGCATCTATTTGATAGTTCCGATCCTAATGCCGATATGGCAAACCACCAACCCTTTTTATCATATATATATGCTAGAAAGTGGTGATTAAGATTCTTAGTATCCTGGATATGATGTTAAACTGCACCTAATGAGGAAGTTCCAATCTGGAGCTTTGGGGAGTGTGGAGTATCCCATCATCACCATTATTCCCAGGTCCACTCTGGCTCGTAGTTGTAGTACCTGTTAGGGTTCCATCTACCTGTTAAATAGAAAAATGAGTTCTAAAAGTGTGTTTAAAAAAAGAGTTTTCAAAAAAAACTTGAATTTCCAACTAGAATGAATTAAACAAAAATGTATTCGGCATAAAATAACCCAACAAGGGTTGACATGCCGTAAAATCCACCCAAACGACCAGAGTAAGAAAAAATACCAAATCGGTTCTGCATTGTTGTCTCACGAGGTGGAAAGATACACAGATAAAGGGTTTGCTTCAAACATTTATTAACCACCAGTATCCGGTGCTAAACGGATACATACAAACACAGAAAAAATAAGTACAAACAATTAACAAGACAAACTTGCATTAAAGAGGAGTGTCAGTTCGGTATTGCCAACGCCGCAAAGTCATTATGAATATTATTCAGCTAGTTAATCTACTTTAATCGTATGCCATTTTATGGCTATGAGCTAGTCCATCTGACAGAGTGCTGAAGGGGTGCTAGCTACTCTACAACAAGCATTAAAACTAGCATCAACACTTTCAGGGAGCGTTGTATTGAATGAGCCGTTTGAATTATTTTTCACGATAATTAAAAGGTTCATTTTACCCAGAATTCAGCATAGATGCTTATATATTTCAAACGGTAAGTAAATATTCTACAAATTTTCATTGAGAAACAGTATTGTAAAATTGGCTAATGGTTTGTTTTGTTTTACGGCATATCAACCTCAGTGGGTCATTTAATGCCGATAAAGTTTTGAAATAAATCAATTCTTAATGGATAATACAAGGGGTGCTCCACATTCTCCAAACCTCCAAAACTGGAACCTCACCATTAGATAGAGTTTAACGTCATTCCCAGGACATGTAGACCCGCAGCCACCGCCTTCTAGCACCCATATGATAAAAAGGGGTTGGGGCTTGCCATAAGGGCAATAGGGTTGGAAAAATCATCATGAACTGCTCATCCACCTGAGCTCTATCCTTAAGCATCACAGGTCGCCACCCACGGCCAACAGGTTGCCCCATTGGGGGAGTCTAACCCCTCTGCAGAGGTGCAGTCGGTGTATTCTAACGCCCCACTGACAGGGCGGTAAAATTTGCTAAAACGATTAATTTCCTTAAATTTGTAAAATAAGCTTTAGCCAATTAGTTTAGGAGAAGAGAGAGATTTGTGCTTTTGACATAAAGTTAAGAAAGTTGATATTTTACAAAATGAAATATTTTTTTTAGTAATATTTGTTAGTAAAGCAGCTGTGGACCAAGTTAAATGTTTGCCGTAAAGATGAAAATCAAAAAAAGGTTTTGTCAGAATGCAAAGAGTAAAATATGTAGTTTTAGTCAATGTTGTAAAAAATGTGTAAATCTTGAACAAATTGTCAGTGAAGTGTTCGCTCAAAAGAAATAAAAACACCGCCATGTTTGACAAACACGTGATACCTTCAGTACTCGGAAGTAGTACTGGAGAATGAAAAAAAATGGACATCTTATTGGAGTTCACAGTATAGACTCAACACGTTATATATCATTGTCGTCAAGATCTAATCCTTGTTTAGAACACACGAGGGGGTCTCTTCGTCAATGCTCCCATGTGATCATAAGTAAAATTGAAGCAATTACTAAATACACTAACGTAAATCTGAGGGTTCTGGGACAAGGTTATTCCCATTTTTAGTGCTTCACTGGAGACCATGTCCAAGAGATGTAAGATTTTTAGAGAGCGGCTTGTCATTTCATATCGCATTTTTACTCTCTCCAAATCTAGGAATTCTTCGAAAGCAGATATTTTGAGGAAAACACTTAGAATATGAAGTTATTTCTCTACTCTAGCTAATTGAGAGCAACACTATGCAAGGCAGATAATAATAATAATAATAATAATAATAATAATAATAATAATAATAATAATAATAATAATAATATGAAAGTGAAAGTGATACCAATTGTAGTTGGTGCACTTGGAACAGTCCCAAAAGGATTGGAAAAGGTTCTGGAAAGTTTGGGAATCAGAGGAAGGATTGAAACCATTCAGAACACTGCACTGCTGCACTCTGCCAGAATACTCAGAAGAGTCCTGGAGACCTGAGGAGACTTGCTATCACTCAGACTCCAGTGAAAGACCATCAGCTAATGCTGATGTGAAAACTCAAAAGGAGTAAATAATAATAATAATAATAATGAGAAAGGTCGGTTAGCTCAGTTGGCAGAGCATACACAAAATAATCACACGTTTCCAATTCGATAGCAGTCTTGGCTAATTCAGCTCTTATATAGCACATCATCGGTAATCTTACATGTACTATAAAGAATCAGTAGGCAATTCTACAGGGCTCTGTGGGGTTAGAGATAAGTTAATAACATGATAACCGAATGCAACAAAGTGTACCAAAAGTAATAAAGACTAGGTGCGACTTGGTGGGATATGTGTTCCACAGGGAATTGTGCAAAAGATTATGTGGTGAAAAGTACTCTCTAGTATACAGACCAATAAAAGAAAAGAGAATTTGGTTTCGGTAAGCTTGCGATTCGGGGATTCGGGGATTATGAATATATCTTGAGGGGGGGCGAGGCGTCAGTCAGCAGTCAGAAGTAAACAAGAGAAGTAACAAGTGATGAGAAGAGGACGAAAAGACAGAGACAGACACAGGTTACTTAATAAGTAAACGAAGGAGAAAGAACGAGTGAAGAGAAGAGAAGGAAAAGAGGCAGACGCAGGTTGTTACAAATCTTTTCTATAATAAAAAGTGACACTTAAACGAAGTAGCAGTTGCTGTTCAAGTTATTTAATGTACTAAATCAAATAACATATTAAAATTTGGATATTTATGTAGAAACCAAATAATATACTAGAAAATAAGACGCAAAGGAATTATCAGGGACTTTGGGATAAATAAAAATGAAATACAGGACTAGGTGTGACTGGGTGGGATAGGTGTTCCACAAGGAATTGTGCAAGAGATTAAAATTTGAACAATTTGAGTTTGAATAACAAAAAAAAAAAAAGAATACAAGACCATAGACGCTGAAAGGTACGTGTCCTGCATCTCTGATGCACGAAAATCTAAACGGACGCAGTAAAATCGTATCAATGCGTTCCAGTCTTTTTCTATTTTCTTCCCTCACCATTTCAAGCTAACTGTAAATACATTTTCTTTGAAACGAATTACACAGGATAGGTTACAAGGTAGGAGTTTGACGGCTTTAGATGTTTCCCCAGATCATAAATAAAAACCCTACAATTTATTAAGAAAATTTAGTTGGTACCCATAAATTTTCCCGGTGACTTATTCACAGCAAATATGTGCGTCCCAGGACGCACTAAAATAAAAAGCTATCAGTATCACCACAATACTAGGTGAGAATAAGTGGGAAAAGTATTCTACAAGGAATTCTTCAAGAGATTAAAATTCTCTTTCTTTCTTTTGAAAATCCGTCGCCGACGACGACGACGTCACTCCATATCTTCAGTTGTGGAGCCTCTGGTGGCTTGCAGATGCGGTCACACACATTGCAGGGGAAATTCCCGTCTATATTTGGTTGTTTATGACGACGAAGACGTCGCCGCTCTGCACTCCTGTTTTTCTCGATATTGAGCAGCTTAGCTCCTCTGCGGCAGGCGTCTCGCCAACCCTGTCTGTTGTAGGCCAGATCTTACAGGCTTGATGGTGTGATAATACATTTCATCAGCGTTGTCTTAATATGGTCTTTGAGCCGCTTGAGGGGAGCTCTCCTGTCTTTCGCATGCTATCTGAGAGTTCACTCTAAAGTATTTTACATTTGATTGGTTTGGTTTGTTCTACGGCATATCAAACTCGGTGGATAATTTAATGCCGACTAAGTTTTGGGTTCATAGCTGTAGTTTGGTAGAAAACAAATATATATATGTATGGATTTTAACTATTGTTCAATTGTTCATATTTTTTATTACAATCCCACTTCTTTTAGAAAATGGAAAATCCTGGATGGTCTTATTTTCATGAAAAGATTTTTTCAAATTATTTACTTTGAGGAATTTTGTTCGCATTAGATCAAAGTCTACACACTCTAGCAGTATATGTTTCACTGTAAATCTCTCTTGGCATGTAGTGCATATCGGGGATTCTGTGCCCTCTAATAAAGGATGATGAGTGATGTAAGTGTGGCCTATATAAAGGTGAGTCAGCACAACCTGTTCTCTTCTATTTTTATTGTATTTCAAGTTCCATTCTCCATTCATAGGTTTAATGTTTTGGAGTTTGTTATTAATGAGATCATTCCAATGATTTTGCCACTCTTTAATGATAATCTTTTTCACAACTGTTTTATAATCAGTATATGGTATTTTTGTTTTTGTTATTGTGTCTTTCATAGCTTTCTTTGCTTCTGAATCTGCCCTGTCACGTCCAGATAGGCCAAGGTGGCTTGGAACCCAACAAAAATTATTTCGTTATTTTTAGACAGGTGGTTAATTTCTGTTTATCATTGACTTTTTTTAAATTTTTTAATGCAGATAAAGAGTCTGCGAAATTAGGAATTTATTACTGGGTTATTATGGTTATTAAATCAAGTGCTAAATTAATAGCAATTATTTCAGCGCTCTATGACACACATAGCATTGTTGTATACCCTTTCTTTACTTTTATTATTCTTCTGCTCATCTTTGGTATCTTACGTTCATCTTTTGCGTCTGGACTTCGTCTTGGTGGTCGGTCGCACTTAATTCATTTCTTCTTCTAGGTCAGTCTTGTTGCCAAGACATTCATCAACCACAAAACCATATTATTTATTTAAACCTTTAGTTACTTAACTAAACACAATGCGCGTGTGCAGGTGAGTCCCATCTAAAGCAGACATATCTTCTCTGCCTGACGACCAAGCTGGAACTAAAGACTCAAACCAGGTCCCGCGTCACTTCACGTATTTAGCGGGCTTTCTGTAATATTCCATGGAAAGTCCCGCCCGTGATATGAAAAGGACATTCCCTTCAGGAATACAGGGGATTGACAATAATCTTATGCAACCGCATAGATTATGTAACAGCATTCACAGGGGCTATATACTTAGAAGAGTGCTGAAGATTTGACGAGACTTGATATAACTCAGGCTCCAGTAAGAAAAAAAAAAAAAAAGAGAGAAAAAAAACGTTAGTTAGAGCTGTTATGAAAAACTTAGCAATAAGTAAAATAATATACACAAACAGAAGAAAGTTACAAAAAACCTAGAGTGTGTGCAAAGTAATGCTTTTTGACTTGCACTTATCAGCTCTCTAAGAATGTCAATATTTATTTGCAACCCCACGAATAAAATCTCGCCGTGAAATCTTTTTTTTTTTTAAGCAAGAAGCCTAATCCAAAAGTGGGAAAGAAGATGGCGCTGTTCTACTAATTTAAAACAGATTCTTATTTTTTATATATTACAAATCGAAAGTAGATCGCTTACACCGAACTTTATTTTATTAGGATGATATTTTTTGTCCACCTCCTCCTCCTCCTCCAACAAGAAATATTATATACTTCTGATTTTCGGAAAAATTATTAAGCATTTCAAACTGAATGTCGAAAATAATTCTTTGAAATCAATTGTTTCTTTAAGAAATCTTTAAGTTTTGATATAATAAAATATCATATTAAATTAGAAAGGCTAATGAAACTGACTAAGAATGCAGATAAAAAGATCTGCAACAGAGGGGATATAATCGAAAAATAGAACAACTTTGAAACTAAATATTCCATCATTTTCCATTACTCCCCTCTTTCATTGGTAAATTTTCCTAATTTAACTATTTAGTTAAAATAGTAAGTAAAGGATAATATTACAGTTATTTCTTCTTGTAAATAAATTTCTTTTAAGATTTATCCACGAGATTTTTGTTTATATTTCTTAAGATAAAACCAAAACAATTAGAAATCAATAATACCAAGCACATATTTATTAAAATAAAATTTTAAATATCAATATGCAAATTAGCCTTCCGTTCAAACTGTAAACCGCTATTTTGTTGTATATAAAATACAATTGCATGTTATTAGTATGTAGATATAGTTAACAGTATAAATAATGTAAGACAATTTTATTAATAATTGAGGTTAAAATAAGGATAAATTCATGGTGAATGTGACGTCAATTACTAAGGGAATTGTGACTTGAGTAGTGATTTAGTTTCGGTTACAGACAGAAAAACACACAATCTCCATTATAAGAAGATATATATATATATATATATATTATATATATATATATATATATAATATATTGTAGAAGTTATCCTCCAGATATAGAAACAATATGATACCACATCGCAATGGGGTTCTAACTACCGTCGAGTTAGTAGATGAGAACAACAGACAAGCTGTAACTTAATACAGTCCTTGCATTCTGCTGGCATAATGCAAAGTGGTGGTTGAAGAGTGGGTACTTATCCCTGTTCTTACTAACCCTGAAATCCAACAGCCAATCAGAACTCAGGAAATGAACTTGCCTGAGTTCATAATGGAACAATCCAAAGCTCCATATAAGCCACCTACAACTCTAGTTTTAGTTTGCCTTCATCTTGTAACAGAGTTGAATACTTTACACAAAATCCAACATATATATATATATATATATATATATATATATATATATGGTGTCACAAACTAATGTATACACTCTTTGAATCGTTATAACTGATTCAATTTATGTATTTTGACCTGTAAATAAGATTGATACGAGAGAAAGAATACACATTTTAAGAATTTGAGAGTAAAATTAACATTCATGAGAGAAAGTTTCTTCGGGGAATGTATTATTAACGATTAATATTTAAATAGTGTATGTATTATTTTTGGACACTCTGTATATATATATATATATATATATATATATATATATATATATATATGTGTGTGTGTGTGTGTGTGTGTGTGTGTGTGTGTGTGTGTGTGTGTGTGTTTGTGTGTGTGATAGAAAATAGATAGAAAAAAATGATAAATTTAGTATGCTGACAGATATCTGTTTCGACCTTTTGATAAAGCGGTCATCCTCAAGAGCAACTATATTTATGAAAGAAAGAGGGAA
>CM042149.1:122091878-122099378 GCA_023376005.1 Doryteuthis pealeii
CTTCCATCACTGCCGTCTTTCATTGCTGAATTTTACTTATTTAACTATTTAGTTAAATTAGGAAATAAAGAATAAAATTACACTTATTTTTTCTTGTTAATGGATTTCATTTAAGATTCATTGAAGAGATTTTTTCTCATATTCATTAAAATAAAACCAAACAGTTAGAAATCAATAATACTAAACACATATTTAATAAAATCACATTTTTAATATCAATATGCAAATTAGCCTTCCCGTTCACACTGTAAACCGCTATTTTTTGTATTATTTAATACAATGCATGTTTTTGTATGTAGATATGGACAACACTAATAAAAAGGTGAAGCAATTTTATTAATAATTGAGGTTTAAATATAAATAAAATCATGAAGAATGTGATGTAAATAAATAACTATGTTAATTGTGACTCGATTAGTAATATAGTTTCGGTTACAGACAGAAAAACACACAATCTCCATTATAATAAGATTTTCACTCCTTTTGAGTTTTTCAAATCAGCATTATATGATACAATGTCGGGGTACCGTCTCAATGTATGTATGTTACTGGATGTATGAGAACGATGCTCCGGCACAGTATTACAGTCGTCGAAACTGCCCGTTCCAACCTCCCGTTCTTATGTTGTCTGTTGATTTACAGGAAGGCTGAAAAAGAGCTTGTTTCGTTCCTTTTACCAACTCGGCTGAAATAAGATTAAATAACCAAAAGCTGTCAACGGATCAACAAAACAATTGAACACAACGCCTTTTTTTATGCTTATGTACAACTTATATACATTTATTTTACAAAGGAGCGAGGTGATTTCTTGTCAGCTGATTGGCGATCTACAGCTAGTTTTTGGCTAAGTTATCAATTCTGTACCGAGTGGCAAGGCATCAGAGTGTATCGGTAAAGTTTATCAAGGGCCCCATGCCATGGCGACTCTGCGGTCTCTCCTCTTTCTTCGGTCTGTCCCGGTCTCTCTTCTCTTCTAACGCTTCTGACTTCTAACGGTCTGTTATTTATGGGATCCAGACCTCCCCACCCCTAACACATGTCTCTGATTGGCCAGCCACTCGATACTATTGCCTACGTGTCTAAATGGTCTTGTGCCAGCCTAGCTCGTATCTTTCCATTTGGAGTCAAGGCCAACCATTGTTTTATTCATCTAAGTTTTTGAAATTGTTGCCGAACTTTTCAAAAACTGGAATCTTATTTATTAAATTTATCATTTTATTTTGTGAACATTTAAAATTCCGATTATATATATTAAATTCCATAATTTAAAGAATTTATGCTTACGTGAGGATTTTTCGTTTAGATAAATATATACCTCCAATATAAACATTATTATTGTAATTATATTATTATTATTATTATTATTATTATTATCTTATATTTAATTTTAACAAACCACCATAATTAATAATTAGGGTAGTTTTAATTAATTGGTAATTAATTAATAGATTGCCAAACAAACCATAACACAATAGTGTTACAATTAGCTGATGGTATTTCACTGGAGTCTGAGTGACAACAAGTCTCATCAGGTCTCCAAGACTCTTCTGAGTATTCTAGCCGATTGCAGCAGTGCAGTAGGCTAGATGGTCTCTATTCTTCTTCTGATTTCTAGATCCTCCAGTCTTTTTTCCAAGTTTATTGGTACCGTTCCAAGTGCACCAACTACAATTGGTATCACGTTCACTCTCATATTCCACAGCTTTTTCAATTCTCTGGCAAGGTCCAGGTATTTATCCATTATTATTATTATTATTATATTATTATTATTATTATTATTTTCACTCCTTTTGAGTTTTTCACATCAGCGTTAGCTGATGGTATTTCACTGGAGTGTGGGGGACAGCAATTCTCCTCAGGTCTCAAGGACTCTTCTGAGTATTCTAGCCGATTGCAGCAGTGCAGTAGTCTGGATGGTCTCAATTCTTCCTCTTATTTCTAGATCCTGCAGTCTTTTTTCCAAGTTTATTAAGACCGTTCCAAGTGCACCAACGACAATTGGTATCACCTTCAATCTCATGTTCCGCAGCTTTTTCAATTTTTTCAAGGTCTAGGTATTTATCCATTTTTTCAATTCTTTCAATGTCTAGGTATTTATCCATATTTTCATTTTCCTTCAGCTTCACCTTGTGATCGGCTGGGACCTCAAAGTCCACCAGTTGACACGGACTCTTATTTTTGTTAATCAACACTAGGTCTGGTTTTCTGGCTGGGATAGGGTGATTCGTCTTTATCTCAAAGTTATTATTATTATTATTATTATTATTATTATTATTGAATTTTTTTTCACCTGAGGCTGAGTGACAGCAAATTTCCTCAGATCTCCAGGACTCTTCTAGGTATTCTAGCCGATCTTAGCGGAGCTGTAGTTTGAATGGTCTCGATTCTTCCTCTGATTTCCAATTCACCTAAATTATTTCCAGGGCTTTGCGGACCATTTCAAGAGCACCAATTACAATTGGTATGACCTGCAACTTCATGTTCCAAAGTTTTCTCAGTACTTTTACAAGGTCCTAGTATTTGTCTATCTTTTCGTTTTCGTTCATTTTCATTCGGTGGTCGGTCGGGACGGCAAAACCCACAACAGGACAGATTCTCTTCCTTTTGTCAATCAATACTAGGTCCAGTCTCCTGACCGGGATCAGGTGATCCATCTGTACCTCGAAGTCCCAGAGAATTTTATTCTTGTTCTAGCTTGTACATATACTATTCAGTTGTATGGCAAAAATTGAATTTATTGCACAATACGTATGGATTACCTTTCCCAGATAGTCGTATCAAGTCTTGGCATCTCTTTGTGCTTGTTTGCTGCATTCGCTTATTATATGATTAACCGTTTCGTCTCTGTCTCCACACATTCTTCACTTGCTATACTTGATGTTCTGTCGCGTCCTATCTATTTTTGCCTTTATATAGTTTGTTCTTATGAAATTGTCTTATGCTGCGATTATAAGAGACTCAGTCTCTCTCTTAAGGTTTCTTCTTCTTAGCCATGTCCATGTCTTCTAATGTGATATCTCCTGATTCTATCGCTTGAAGTGCCCATGTAGTTATTTTTCTTCCCGTTTCTGTTTTTTAGTTTTTGATGTATTTCTGCTTGTTAATGTGTTACAATTGTTTTCCTGGTTTCTACAATTAGTCTTTCCTTACTTTCATTAGTGTATTCATCAAGTGCTTGGAGTGTCGTATCTACACTATATTAAATGTTGGCGAGACACTTTCCCCTTCTTTTCTTGCCCTATGAATGGTCATGAGTTATCATTTTATTCTTAGTGAGTTTTTCACACCAGCGTAAGCTGATGGTCCTCCACTGGAGTTTGTGTGACAATAAGTCTCCTCAGGTCTCCAGGACTCTTCTGAGTATTCTCGCTGATCTTATTGTTGTCTGGATGGTCTCAATTCTTCCTCGGATTTCCAATTCCTCTCGTCAATTTCATAAATTTTGTGGTACCGTTCCAAGTGCACCAATTACAAGTGGTACCATTTCCACCCTCATATTTCGCATTATTTTCAGTTCTCTTACGACGACCAGTTATTTGTCTATATTTTCGTTTACATCCATCTTCATCCTGTGATCTGCAGTGACAGCAAAATCCACCAATTGGTAAGTTCTCTATTTCTCATTAATAAATACTATGTATGGTCTTCTGGCTGGAATAAGGTGATCAGACTTTATATTAAAGTTCCAGTTTCATTTATAAAACTATCATAGTATTATGTCGACTAACGATATTAAACTAAATACATAAGATTAATTAGGATAATTTATCAAATGTTACAATACTCTAGAACAGATTCTGGTTTATGCATATATCATTTTGTTGTATGGTCAAAATATAGTTCCTTGCGAAATTCCCAGTGGATCTCCTGAAAATAAAGCTGTATTATAAGAAACCTCAAGTATTGTTATTAATTAAATGTTAAAACAATGACCAGCCCAGCCCAGCCGGTAAGAAGAATCCACGAACCAGAAAGAAAATGTTCTCAGTCGAAAGCCCCTAGACCAGCCAAGAAGAAATGATCTAGGCGAAGAAGTGTAATAAATAAGAATCACCTATCATCTTCATCATCTCTAATCTATATCACTATATTGTATACGCAAGGACTTACTCCACCGATTATATACACCCGAATAACGGGGTATATAACAATATTACAATGATCTTTCTCCTAGACCAGTAGTTTACAAGGCTATCGATTATTCAAGTATTATTACAGATTTGTGATCTACTGTTATCACATAACTGGGATGGATAGGAGAAAAGGTTTTAAGGTTTTTCTAAAGGCATTAGTGTTCAATGAATGGAAATAGATTTAAACGGAATTTGAAGTCAGTTTGCTTATTCCATTTTCAACATCAGTGACCATTATAACAATTGAATTTAGATACACACACGTACATACACACATATATATATATTCCTAAATATATATTCATGTTGTATTTTCGGGGTCTCCGTATGCTTCTCTCGGTATATATTTTTGTTTTTTTATTATTATTATTCAATCGTGCTATTAATATTTTAAACTGTTTGAATGATAAAGTAAACATATGAAATAGCAAAGATGGTCAACACTAGAATAGGTTCAGTTCTTAGTGATCAGTGTGATCACCCTCCACACATCAATCATATATTGTGTGTGTGTTTTTTTATATATACAAACACACACACACCCATACACACAACACACACACACACACACACACATATATATATATATATATATATATATATATATATATATATGATAAGTTGTAAACACGGTGTATTTGGAATGGCTTTTTGCCGACAATTTTTGGGAGAATATGTGCTTAATTGGAGTCGTACCTAATTTTGAAAATTAATTAATTAATAATGAATTAGGCGGGAATGACTATTTAAATGTATGGCTAAACAAATTTTCTCGATTTGTTTAGCCATACATTTAAATAGGCATTCCCGCCTAATTCATTATTAATTAATTAATTTTCAAACTTAGGTACGACTCCAAGTAAGCACATATTCTCCCAAATATATATATATATATATATATATATATATATATATATATTGGTTTGGGGGTTGATTTTGAAGGCTATCGCAATGCAGGTGTAAAGAAAAATAATAAGGTAACAATGGTATTGTGTGTTAACCTGTACTTTATTCTTGAATTTTCGAGATAAAATCTCTTTTTCAGAAGATCACTGGAACTGAAGTCGTCTTGTTATGGCATTTCTAGTTAAATGATTTTTTTTTTTTTGAAAATGATGGTATTTTTTTAACTGTATTCTCGTGTTGCATGTTCACGCAACCATGCAACACAAAAATACAGTTAAAAAAAAATGCCATCATTTTCAAAGAGGATTTGGCGTTGTTTAGACGTTGTTTTTCTTTCGCAATTGTGTGACGTAACACCCGAAATCGATCACGACAATCGTTCATAATTCGATATATATATATATATATATATATATATATATATATATATTCCTGTCGGAGGGGAGTCGTTAGTATACATCGTGAAGAGACTTAATAAAGTCGAAACAGTCTGTACGGTGTTCTGCATAGCGAGCCATCCTTTTGCGGATTTACTTGTCAAGATTATTTTCTATAATTATCGAATTTTATGCGATACATGCATTTATAATTGCCTTCAAGCAAAAATATAAATAATTTATTCAACAATGCTTCTATAAAAACAAACATCCAAAAATCTTATTCACTTCGCCGAAGAGCTTACGGCCGGGTTTGTTTACTAAATAAACGTCCACTTACCTACTTTGGCATTTATAATTGCCTTCAAGCAAAATATATAATATATATTATATATATATATATATATATATATATATATATATATATATATATAGTATTCACTTAACGCGATAACTTTTCCGTTGCAGTGGCATTAGTAAATATTCGAAAAGTGCTAAATATATAAAACATAGCTCATTGAATAATAATAATAATAATAATAATAATAATAATAATAATAATCAGAAAATAAGTATATCTCACTTTGAATAAGGAATGACATCGACTTAGTTAAGTATAAGTCTTGAAGAGATCAATGAGATCGAAACCATGTTAGACACCACTTTGCAACTATTAATATTACTAATAATATATATATATATATATATATATATATATATATATATATATATATGCTTAATTGGAGTCGTACCTAATTTTGAAAATTAATTAATTAATAATGAATTAGGCGGGAATACCTATTAAATGTATGGCTAAACAAATCGAGAAAAATCAATGATTTTTCTCGATTTGTTTAGCCATACATTTAATAGGTATTCCCGCCTAATTCATTATTACTTAATGAATTTTCAAAATTAGGTACGACTCCAATTAAGCACTTATTCTCCCAAAAATTATCGGCAAAAAGCCATTCAAAACAAACCGTATTTACATATATATATATATATATATATATATATATATATATATTATGTGTTTGTCGTTTTTAGAATAAACATTTGCCCAATTAGATAAAGACTTGAGAATAAATAAAATAACGTGACTAAATTATACATCTTATCACATATATTTAAATAATTGCCTCCTTCACAAATAAAATGCATACCTATTATTCACAAAGATTGCCTCTGAGGAGAATCGTAATATAAAAAGAATCGCAAAAAAGAATTGCATACGCGCCTTCGATTCGCCCAATTTGGTTTTCAATTCAAACTAGATTAACAATCATGTCATCATCTGCAAAAGCACTTCATTGCTCCTTCCGATAAACGCACGCGAACAGGTTAATTCCTGGCATGCTTTCGCTTCTTCTTTTTATAAGATAAGATTTGTAAGATTTATATCTTTCACTCATAGGATTTGAAAATTTATGAAATTCGCTTTACACAGAAGGGCATGTATAAATAATATATGATAATATATATGTAATATATAATTTTACCTACTTAGATATTACATCGTTTTATATATATATATATATATATATATATATATATATATATATATATATATATATATATGTAAATATTATATATATACACACATATATATATAAATATTATACATATATATATATATAAATATATATATATACATACATATATATATATATATATATATATATATATATATAGATATTATATATATACATATATATATATATATAAATATTATATGTATATACATATATATATAAATATTATATATATACATATATATATATATATATATATATATATATATATATATATATAAATATTATATATATATACATTGGAGTAAGAACTATATCCAAGTCCTGAAGATGGTCTAATAAGAGACCGAAACGTTGCACCGTCGACAATAAACATCAAGATTCCATAACATCCCGTGTTTGTCTACTTTTCTCCACATACTGTCGGATTAACCTCCTCACATTTCTACCATATATATATATATATTATATATATATATATATATAATATATATATATATATATATATATAAAAATGTATGAACATTTAAATTAAATACCAAGAAACTT
>CM042149.1:122104378-122114907 GCA_023376005.1 Doryteuthis pealeii
CAGCTCAAACAAGCTGCATTTTACCACATTAATTAATATACCTTAATAAGAACATTTCAAGATATTGTTGTGGCGTTGTTTTTTTCTATTATCAACGGAACAAAAGCAATCAAATATGAACTCTGCTAGGAACAAATGCAGTGATGATGATTTTAATATAAGCTACCATTATAATTGTTGTGGGGTTTTAAGGGTAAAAATAAGACAAACGACTGGTACAATGTATACAAATGTATTGATCAAAAGGAGTAGAAACTTACAGCAAAGACAATGGAGATTGCGTCCGACCAATACAGTTACGAGCTGACTCGCATTTGCTTCGTCTCAAGCTACAATTGTTCCTATTACTTATAGTAGCCGCCGGCGCATTCCATTTAAGGCGATAGGTATATTACCTATAACAATAATTGGAACTCTCCTCTAAATATTTACTGGTTACTAATAGTGCATCTTTTAAGTTCCTTCTTTATATAATAATTGTAAGGCTTTATGTTATATAAAAACACATGACAAAAATATATTGACAGAATAATAGCAACTTTTATCATATCATCATATAAAAAAGCACAGCTCAGCCATCCTTAAGCATAAGTTCTGAATAAATGAGCAATTAAGCAAAACTGTTAGTAGGTATATCTGACTCATTAGGTTTAACTTTATTATTTGCTCTACTTAGGTATTGAGCACTTTTTACTTTTTACCTTTAAATAATCCTGGTGGTTCATATATATAATATTTTTCTTTTGGGCAAATGTTATAGCATTCACCTAGTATTTTCGGCTGGTACGACTCTCTCTCTCTCTCTCTCTCTCCCCTTCTCTCTCTCTCTCTCTCTCTCTATATATATATATATATATATATATATATATATATATATAAAGTAAGTAAAGTAAAGTCGTCGGGGCGGCCTAAAGTCGGTATCAGCCAGTCAACAAGGGAGTCTATCCCCTTTTCAATAGCGCTAGACCAAGGAGATTGTTTTTAGCATCTGAGGTAGTGCGCCACACTTATCATCAGCTCCTTACTTTACCGCACATATCCCTGTGCTACTCATACGCTGAGTTGGCGAGGACCGGTATCGAACTAGGAACCTTGTGGTTTCTAGCCGAACGCTCTACCGACTGAGCTATATATATATATATATATATATATATATATATATATATATATATATATATATATAGAGAGAGAGAGAGAGAGAGAGAGAGAGAGAGAGAGAGAGAGAGAGAGAATCATTTATTAAGCTTCAAGTCAGAGAGAAATACACTAATAAATTCATATTCACATATCCCGCCTGGCCGAAATCATGTGAATTAACAGACTAATATTATGTTCCAAAATGGCCCGAAATTCCACCAGCACCACCTCCACACATTCCCTGTCTTGACTCAACTATGCTACTCGCTGTAAATCTTTTGCAAACCAAATGTTTCATCACTGATGCCTATATTCGACTCTGTCTTCTTTATAGACGAATAAAATCCTCCTCTCGCCTATCCGTTTAATAAATAATCGTAATATCATCAGATTGTTACCTGCTTTCATAAGCGCCACTCAGTCGTTGACCCTTCCTTAATAAATGACCTCGAAATCGGTTCTTAAACTGACACCTTCAAAGTCCCTAACTGAACGTATACCACGTCCTTTTCGTCGTACAAGAAAGAATATTAGTCTCACCTGACCTTGCAATCATCGTTCGGAACTCTCTATAAAATGAGGTACAGAAAGAGATAAACTGAAGGCAAAATGGCTGTCAGGTTTTTACCGTGTATATTACAAAGTGGTGTTATTACGGACCAAACTGACAATGGTTTATATTAACACATTATGAGAATTTCAATATACATAAATTCGAATTTCACTGTAGAGAAAACAGTTTTATGTCAATTTGAAGCCTCGAATTTCGAAGTAATTAGACCGGAGTTTCGATGGGGGTTAATAAGTCAGGTTCCCCTGGCGTAAAATCTTATAAAGATCTATCACCGAGGAATAAACTTGATTGGTTGTTTTCTATCAAATGTGGGGAGGTCGGTAATCAACGGCGATAGATGATTGGTTCATTGGCTTGAGGGTTCGGAATAAAGAGAAATTATTTTTGAAGGGGGATAATTGATTAATGGTTCCTGTGATGAATGTTGGGATTGTTTCCGTGTGGATAAGCATTTTCGCTTGACCGTACGTTTGATATGTTGGGGCACACTTGGGGATCTACTGAGAAATTAATGAACCTTCAGCTTCAGGGTCCCTAAAATCTCAGCTCCATCCCCTGAAAGAATTTCTTTTTTTTAATGCGTGCATTTTTTTATTTTTTTTACAAAATAAGTGAATTTTTTGTGTTCTTAAGAGAACTAGTTTTTTGATTGAGTGGTTAGATTTTACGGCATGTCAACCTTGTTGGGTTATTTCATGCCAAAGTTATTTATATTTTATTCATTCTAGTTGGTATTCAAGTTTTTTAAACTCATCTTTCTATTTAACCTATTAATGAGACGACAACAGATATGGCTTTTTTATTTCTCGGTTGGGGCATTAAATTAAATTTTTACTATAAGTCGTGTTTGCTTTGTTCCAGCTGGGTAGAAATTGGGTTATACCTGTCACTTTTTCGTTCATTGCTCTGTGCTCTTCACAGTTGTCTTTCTGAAGAGTGAAGAAGACTATCCTGCACACTATTCTATAACACGGTGACATAGCAAAATTCTACTGAGATAAAATATGACCTCCCATTCATTAAACAATAAAGACCAAGTAATCTAATAGGCACCCCCAAATCATCAACTTAACAAAAAGTTCATATTTTAACTCATCACCGTGAGTTTTGCTTTCAAATATTTGAAAATAAACGAACAAACGATTTTTGCAATTATATTGTATCTAACATGCTCATTGTGCAGGGGTTAATGCTTTTGTTTCACAGAATATTGTTATTGAGTTCAGTGCTCATTGCATGTAGCCTAAATGTAATCGTGTGTCAGGTTTAGTTTAACTTATACGAAATTCTGTTGTCGTAGAGCTGTATTAGATAAATTCTTGACATATACACAGGGAACCTTGTGCTGTACACCGCCCTGAGGGTTGGGGCTGTAGAACAAGCATGTCAGGCTGACTAGACCTCTAGGGCCACATGGGTTGCATATGTATGCCATGTATCTAAAAAAAATTACAAATTGTGTGATTCTATTTCTGAACGACATCCGGGTCGGAGTGGACCAAAGAGTAGTACAATGAAGGTATACCGCACACTCCACAGAGCTTAAGAATTGTAACCACATCACTATCTCCCTTGAAGAGATTTCTGCAACAGAGCTTGGTTTCTATGAGTTTTCTTGTCCTTCTGAAGAATTCATTTTAAAACTTTTTTATTTTCGAGCCTTCCGAGTTTTTTCCCACCAACGTTAACTGGCGTCTGGTGACTCCTCAGATCTCCAGAACTATTCTGAGTATTCTAGCTGAATGCTGTTGTCTGGAAAGTCCCGATTCCTCCTTTAATTTCCAATTCCACCAATCGTTCTAAGACCACCAACTACAATTGGTATCATCATTTTTTAAAGGGCCGGGTTAGCTCAGTCGATAGAGTGCTCGGCTAGAAACCACAGGGTTCCTAGTTCGATACCGGTTTCTCGCCAACTCAGCGTATGAGTAGCACAGGGATCTGTGCGGTAAAGTAAGGAGCTGATGGTAGGTGTGGCACTCCACCTCAGACGCAAAAATAATGTCCTTGGACTAACGCTAGTGAAAAGGGGATAGACTTCTTCGCTGATACCGATTAGGCCACCCCGACGACTTTACTGCTTATTTATGGGCTACCTTCAAACACCACGGGCAGTTGTGTTTTAATCTTCATTACGTGAAGAGAGATGTACGTCTGACCGAGTAAACTTTTGACGGATTGAGCAAGGACTACTGTAATAGTGCTGCAGGCAAAAGACTATGTCAAGGGACATTTGCGGTTGAAGAAATTGATTACAGTGGTTGCTTTCGGTCTTTACTTAACACAAACCATTTCAGAACACAAGAGTCATTATAGTGGTTAACCACGCTTAAACCGAAGCTCTGCGGGGCTAGTGTTTAAAAATTGGGTGTATCCCCTCGGCATTCCTTTTTAGGCCGCCTCAGGCACTGTGCAATGAACCCAACCCTACTCTTTTAAATTTAAGGGTAGGTTATGCCTGGTGGGATAGCCCCCATGGATCATGTTGATATTAAATACTTTACCGGTCCGATGACTGAAGTCAATGGACACTAAGACACTAAGTATACAATTTTGTAGTTTTTTCAAAGTTTAATTTTCTTGCACAATTCCCAGTGGTTCACCTTTCCCAACCAGTCGTGCGTAGTCTTGTAGTCTCTTTATGCTAGTTTGCTATATTCGCTTTACTATTAATATTTGGAGAAAACAAACCTTCTAGGATTATCTGAACCCTTCTTAAAATGGACAAGAGACAAATTCAGACATACAGACAAAAAAAAATTAAACAAAAAGCCCCCTCCCCGATGGTATTAATGATGGTGCACAAGGCAAGTTACTCTGTCACGTGGGTGAGAGATTCGAAGTCAGAGTTATCCTTCTCCTAGACAGGTTGCTTCTTATAAGAGTTTGCGTGCCCAGCCTGCTTACTATTTATCCACAGCTGCAGAGAGAAGTTATCGATACAAGATCTTCCCAGGATTTGAACTTGGCTTGCTGAGTCCATTCTCAATGATGATAACCGTTACGCTACCCGCAACTTTATTATTATTATTATTATTATTATTATTATTATTATTATTATTATTATTATTATTATTATAAGCCCTATATAATAATAATAATAATAATAATAATAATAATAATAATAATAATAATTAGCTCTGTCGGTAGAGCGTTCGGCTAGTTTTTAGTTCGATAACGGCCCTCCCCAACTCAGCATATGAGAAGCACGGTGATCTGTGCGGTAAAGTAAGGAGCTATCTCCTTGGTCTAGCGCTATTGAAAAGGGGATAGACTCCCTCGCTGATTGGCTGATACTGTATTTAGGCCACCTCGATGACTTTACTTATTATTATGATTGTTATTATAAAAATTATTATTATTATTATTATTATTATTATTATTATTATTATTATTATTCCTCCAATTTCCACTTACTCCAGTCTTTTTATTATTATTATCACTCCTTTTGAGTTTTTCACATCAGCATTAGCTGATGGTATTTCACTGGAGTGTGAGTGACAACAAGTCTCCTCAGGTCTCCAGGACTCTTCTGGGTATTCTAGCCGATTGCAGCAGTGCAGTAGTCTGGATGGTCTCTATTCTTCCTCTGATTTCTAGATCCTCCAGTCTTTTTTCCACGATTATTATTATTATTATTATTATTATTATTATTATTATTATTATTATTATTATTATTATTCGGGACTGGGTGATGGGGTTCAAACTATTCAGACAGGAAATGAAATACCGTTCAAACGATGGCAACTTCAGAATAATGGCGATGATGGCGTTGTCTGGCCAATGTCCAGACAACATATCATAGATACGGCTTCTATATCCAGATTATTTTGCATTGGAAAGAACACAGGTCCAGGATGGGGGAGGGGGAGGGATCCGAAGGCACGAATGGGCTCATGAAAACTCATAACTAACTCGAAAGACGGACAGAAAGTTGGCATCCACTGTCGATCCATCACATTTGCCTTTTTGTCTTTCATTGGATTTTTTTTGTTTCTTTTTCTTTTCTTTTTCTTTTCAGTTCGTATTAATAATTCTTTGCGGTATTATCTTTCTTTCTATTTTCATAATCTCTTTATTGTTTGTTTGTTTCTTTCTTTTACATCTTCTGTCTAATTGTGTGGGTATTTATTCTTTCATTCTCTTGCAATTGGGTGGCATTCATTGCCTCTTGCTTTTCTTTCTTTCTTTTTCTTTCTTTCTTTCTTTCTATTTCGGTTGTCTTTGGTTCTCTCTCTCAGTCTCTCTCTCTCTCTCTCTCTCTCTCTCTCTCTCTTTCCTCTTTCTTTCTTTCTTTCTCTCTCCCATCTCTCTCTCCCATTCTTTCTTTCTATCGCTTTCTTTTTTTTCTTTGCATTTCCGTTCTTATTCATTCTTTGTCTCTAGTTAACTTGATATGCTTTCTTTGATACCTGCTTTTCTTTCTTTCTTTCTTTTTTTTTTTTCTTTTTTTCTTTTTTCTTTCTTTCTTTTTTTCTTTCTTTCTTTCTTTCTTGTTTTTTCTTTCTTTCTTAGTTTCTCTTCGTTTCGGTTATTCATTCTTTCTTTTTTTCTTTCTTTCTTTCTTTCTTTTCTTTCTTAGTTTCTCTTCGTTTCCGTTATTTATCTTTCTTTTCTCTTTCTTTCTTTCTTTCTTTCTTTCTTTCTTTCTTTCTTTCTTTCCTTACAGGTTCTTTATTCTCCAACATTTTTTCTATCCTGTTTTCATTCTCAACTAAGGTTACATTCTTTCCTTCTTTCTTTCATTCATTCTTTTTTTTTTTCTTTCTTTAAGTTTATCTTGTGTTCCTTCCCCCCCTCTCACACTCTTTCTTTGTTTCTTTCTTTCTTTCAATTCCCGGAATTATTCATTATTTCTTTTTAGTTCAGTTTTCATGATCCTACTTTTTCAATTCATTTATTATCCAATTCCGTCTCTCTCTCTCTCTCTCTCTCTCTCTCTCTCTCTCTCTCTCTCTCTCTCTCTCTCTCTCTCTCTCTCTCTCTCTGTATTTCCATTATTCTTTAAAAATAGAACTATATTCTATAAAAACAGAATTGAATAGAATGCATCGAATCATGTGCTGTAATATGTTTTAATTTTTATCTTTTTATAAATAATATTTTTCTTTGGTGAAATAAATTTGGAAACTGAAATGCTTTTATGGAGCTTATTAACATAAGCATATCTGAAGCCCGCTCGAACCTCAAAATTTAACTCCCAACACCAAGAAAAAGTCGATCAAGTGACAATTTGTAACTTGGAAAACTCGTAAGTTGGGGAACTCATAAGTCAAAGTACCACTGTATAAATTATTTAAGTTGTTATGTGATTCACTTAGAGACAGCTGCTTATAAAAAGCTTAGATTTTAAAGTTGATTGGTTGTTTTGTTTAGAAAATATATGATACGAATTAGAAGAGAGAAAAAAAAGATGAATATAGTAAAAAAAGAAAGAAAGTAAAGAAAGAGTATGAAGTAAAGAAAAAAAGAAAGAAAGAAAGAAAGAAAGAAAATGGATGATATACAATTTCTTTTAATTTTATTCCTTGGTTTATTTTAGGAGAAAATCGGTGTTAATATTGAAGATATGAGTCCTACTGTTGGACATTTTTTTACAATGTATTAGCATGAAATATTGTGTTTATCTTTATGGGTGACAGGTTGGAGTGTAAGTTGTTTGTTTTAGGTATAGGGGAGTAAAACCACTCCCCCTTACCTAAAACAAACGACTTGTAGGATCCAGAAAAAACAGTTGATTTTGGAAATGCAAAATTTTCAGTTCGTTTACGGAAAAGATGAATGATGAATACGTGAACACACACGCACATATACATATCCACACACACACACACACACACGCACACACACACACAACCGTAAACCCATAATATATAATTTATTTTGGGCATCATCTTTATATGCCTGCCTGCCCTGTCGGCTGGGTCGTTAGAATGCACCAACTGCACCACTGCAGAGGGGTAAGACTTCCCCAATGAGGTCACCTGTTGGCCATGTGTGGCGACCGGTGTGGCTTAGGGATAGAACCCAGGATGAGCAGTTCATAACTTGTAATACTCCAATTTGGCCCTGTCTTGGTCTAGAGAGGCGGTCGGAGAGGCCTTTTCCGATCAATCGGCAGGTCACGTCAAGCCCTAGCCTAATAGGAATTGAAAAAAACACCAATTTTAAAAAATGATTGCCAGAAGTTGCGAAATTTACTAAAATTGTAGATGTCCATTTTTTGCATTTTCGTCACGACCCCCTCCCTGATAGAAATTGAAAAAAACACCAATTATAAAAAATGATTAAAGTATATATTTTCGTGGATTTTCTGATAAATTTTCGATGCGTAGAATGCAGTGATGCCAATGAAAGTGCTCAATTCCAAAAAATTGCGGAGATTTAAGGCCATATAAGCCCCCGGAGAGTCCTTGAAATCTCTAATTTTGAAAAATTTTTAGGTGTCGATTTGAATGGCCGTTTTGATAGATTTTGGTGCGTAGAATTCAGTTTTGTGATGGAAAACATTTAATTTAAGTATTTCGCAGAGAAATAAAAGCATTGAAACCCCCATTATTGTGCCTAAAATTGTGAAATTTACTAAAATTGTAGATGTCCATTTTTTGCATTTTCGTCACGACCCCTCCCTGATAGAAATTGAAAAAAAACACCAATTTTAAAATGATTAAAGTATATATTTTCGTGGATTTTCAGAATAATTTCGATGCGTAGATGCAGTGATGCAATGAAAGTGATCATCCCAAAAATTGGCAGAGATTTAAGGCAATATAAGCCGGAGAGTCCTTGAAAATCTCTAATTTTGAAAAAATTTTTAGGTGTCGATTTGAAATGGCCGTTTTGATAGATTTTGGTGCGTAGAATTCAGTTTTGTGATGAAAACACTTAAATTTTAAGTATTTGGCAGAGAAATAATGCATTGAAACCCCAATTATTGTACCTAAAATTGTGAAATTTACTAAAATTGTAATGTCCATTTTTTGCATTTTCGTCCCGACCCCCTCCTGATAGAAAATTGAAAAAAACACCAATTTTAAAAAATGATTAAAGTATATATTTTCGTGGATTTTATGATAAATTTCAATGCGTAGAATGCAGTGATGCCAATGAAAGTGCTAAATTCCAAAAATTGACGGAGATTTAAGGCAATATGAGCCCCCTGAGAGTCCTTGAAATATCAAATTTTGAAAAATTTTCAGGTGTCGATTTGAATGGCTGTTTTGATAGATTTTGGTGCGTAGAATTCAGTTTTGTGATGGAAAACACTTAATTTAAGTATTTCGCAGAGAAAATAAGCATTGAAACCAAACATTATTGGCCTAAAATTGTGAAATTTACTAAAATTGTAGACGTCCATTTTTTGCATTTTCGTCACGACCCTCCCTGATAGAAAATTGAAAAAAAAACACCAATTTTAAAAAATGATTAAAGTATATATTTTCGTGGATTTTCTGATGAATTTCGATGCGTAGAATGCAGTGATGCCATGAAAGTGCTATAAATTCCAAAAAATGGCGGAGATTTAAGACAATATAAGCCCCCGGAGAGTCCTTGAAATCTCTAATTTTGAAAAATTTTAGGTGTCGATTTGAATAGCCGTTTTGATAGATTTGGTGCGTAGAATTCAGTTTTGTGATGGAAAACACTCAATTTAAGTATTTGGCAGAGAAATAAAGCATTGAAACCCCCATTATTGTGCCTAAAATTGTGAAATTTACTAAAATTGTAGATGTCCATTTTTTGCATTTTCATCACGACCCCCTGAAAGAAATTGAAAAAACACCAATTTTAAAAAAATGATTAAAGTATATATTTTCCTGGATTTTCCATAAATTTCGATGCGTAGAATGCAGTGATGCCAATGAAAGTGCTCAATTCCAAAAATTGCCGGAGATTGAAGGCAATATAAGCCCCCGGAGAGTCCTTGAAATCTTCTAATTTTTGAAAAATTTTAGGTGTCGATTTGGAAATAGCTGTTTTTTGATAGATTTTGGTGCGTAAGAAATTCAGTTTGTGATGGAAAACACTTAATTTAAGTATTTGGCAGAGAAATAAAAGCATTGAAACCCCATTATTGTGCCTAAAATTGTGAAATTTCATAATTGTAGATGTACATTTTTGCATTTTCGTCACGACCCCTCCCTGATAGAAATTGAAAAAAAAAACACCAATTTAAAAAATGATTAAAGTATAATATTTCGTGGTTTCTGAATTTTGAATGGCGTAAATGCAGTGATGCAATGAAAGTGCTCAATTCCAAAATTGGCGGAGATTTTAAGGCATAAAGCCCCTGAAGTTCTTGAAATCTTTCAATTTTGTAAAGTTTGTTAGTGTCGATTTGATGGCCGTTTGATAGATTTTGGGTGCGTAGAATTAAGTTTTGTGATGGAAAACACTTAATTTAGTATTTTTGCGACAAAGTAAGCATTGAACCCTCATTATCGTGCCTACAATTGTGAATTTTAACTAAAATTGTAGATGTCCATTTTTTGCATTTTCGTCACGACCCCCTCCCTGATAGAAATTGAAAAAAAAACACCAATTTTCAGTTGATCGAGCGGGATCTGCGAGCCGCGAAACCCAATATGGCTCGAACCTTGTATCACGTGTTCCCGAAAGTATGGACGGAAGGCGGAGGGGGACGACAGTTTGAGCCCGAAGTTGTAGAGTTACCGATTATGGAATCAATTCAACGAAAAGAAGAGTCTGCGGCAAATTCTTTGTGTGCCGCAAATCGTGTAGCGGGTGAGTGTAGAGCCCTGATTTTGACTCGGGGACGTCAGACTGCTAGCAGGCGCTAGTCGGAAGCACAAAGGAG
>CM042149.1:122114917-122117417 GCA_023376005.1 Doryteuthis pealeii
ATCAATTATGCCTCTGATGATGATTTTTTATGACTCGAAATATCTTGTCAATATCAGCAATGAAAATGATATAAAAATATATTAATTTTTAACAATATGTGTGTTTACCATACCCCCTTTTATTTATACCATATAATAATATGATAATATAAAACCCAGATATGAAACACCACAAATGCCCATGTAAAAGTGAAAGATTTATAACTTAGCTGATATTGAACCAATATTTCGGAATTTAGATTTGTCTGCTTAACAACCAAGATTATACAACAATAGCTCTGATGACGATTTTCATAATAATCGAAAATATGTCAATATCAGTAATTTATAAAAATATTCTTCAGCTTTAACAGCATCTTTGTGTTTTCATAATCTTTTATGTATACTCATACCGTGGATTATGTTACTTTTTTTTTAACTTATATTAATATATATATATAATATAAAGTAAAGTGTCAGGGCGCTTATGTCGGTTATCAGCCATCAGCGAGGGGAGTCTATCCTTTCACTACGCTAGACAGGAGATTATTTTTGAGCATCTGAGGTGAGCGCACACTACTCACAGCTCTTATTTATATATTATATTTAAATAATATATATATATATATATATATAATATATAGTATATCAAATTTTCTATTTAACTGTTTGTTAAAATATGTTAAATAAAAGTTATTAGTTAAAATAAAATATAGATAATTCTAATTTAACGTTAGTTAAAATAGAAGTAAAGAATAATTAAGTTATTTCTTTTGTTTAAGGGATTTTTTTAAGATTTATTAAAGAATTTTGCTCATTTCATAAGATAAAACAACAATTAGAATCAATAATACTAACAATATTTATTAAAACAATTTTTTAAGATCAATATGCAATAGCATCATCCCGTTCATACTGTAAACCTCTGTTTGTTGTATATATAAATACAATTGCATGTTATCAGTGTGATAGATAGGTCAACAGTGTAAGTATAAAAACAATTTTATTAATAATTTAGGTTTAAATAAAAATAAATCATGGAGAATATAATTTAATAAAAAGAACATTGACTGTGTATAGTAATATAGTTTCGGTTACAGCAAACAAACACACAATCTCCATTATAATAAGATATATATATATATATAATTATTATAATTATCTATAATAACACACGCACACACACGCACACACACTATATATACATGTGTGTGTGTGTGTATGTTTGCGTGTGTGGATAAGCATTATATTCTTTTTCTATATATGAATGAGATGCCGCACTGTAAATATATCAAAGTGTAAGTTTGAGTCTGAAGTAATAAAATCGGTGACAGATTCTTACACGAAATACACGACACATTCGAAATATGGGTCATGTTCATATAAAGTTACTCAGGTATAATCTCTAAGATGAAGGCAGCTTTGGAGCATATTGCCGAATCATGCTGCTTTTCGGCCATCTTGAAATGAAATAGTCACTTTCAAGTCATTTCAAGGGAACACAAAGACCTCAATTAACAGAGACACACAACGCACACACAACACACACACACACACACACACAACACACACACACGGCGCCCAGCACGCAACAACACACATACCAATTATTAATTATATATATATATTATAATATATATATTAAAACATACAAAGACACACACTATATCTTTAACATATAATAACATTGAGTTCAATATGGATTTATAAGTATATACATAAGTTGTATAATAGACACACTTAACACACACATCTTTAATATATGTAGTAATTTAAATAGATAGATTTATATATAAATATGTGTGGTGTAATATAAGCATACGTATAGAACTCAAAAACACACACTATATTTTATATATATATATATAGTATTATATATATATATATTTATATATAGAGAGAGAGAGAGGGAGAGAGAAAGACACTCCAAACACACAACTGTATCTTTTATATAATATTTATATAGATAGATTAAATATTATATATATATATATATATATATATATATATATATATTATATATGCACACATATCGTGCACCACATATTTATAAATATTATTATCATATGAAGTAAGTAATACATGTGTTTTTTGATATGGCTTTTAGCCCGACAAATTTTGGAGGATATGTGCTTAATTGAAGTCATACCTAATTTTGAGAATTAATTAGTTAATAATCAATGAATTTAGCGGGCATATATGTTCAAATTTAAGGCTAAACAATCGAGAAAATGTCAATCCTGAAGTACATTTAGACTATTAGGTCTCATCAGCAAGGTTATAGACATGGGGACTGCTCCGGTGTGACTCGAAACCTCGACTGCCAAGCTAGATTCATAGATCATTAACTATAATTTTCAAAAATTAGATATGACTTCAATTAAGCAAATACCTCCAATATATTTAATATATATATATATATATATATATATTATATAATATATTATATAGTTAGATAAGATTATATATATATTATATATATATATATATATAATATGTATGTATGTATGTATGTATGTAT
>CM042149.1:122119917-122134917 GCA_023376005.1 Doryteuthis pealeii
ATTTAATTCTAATTATAAATAATAGCTTGTAAAAAGTTAAAAATTTAATTCTAAGTTTATTTTAATATATATATATATATATAATATATATATATATATATATATATATATTTCCTGGTAGTTAGGATCTTTCCATGTGTGGTTTAACCAAAATGATGCAGGTAAATTTTAATGAGAGCTCAATGTGCCTAGTGTCAGTGAATGGACGGACAGAACCAAAATGTTCAATAAATTAAGAAAAAATTTTTAAATTTGCTTCAATACAATAAATTATTTCAACCGCATTACTGCTGCATCTTCAGCTAAGAGCAAAGTCATGGATATTACTGAAAATTTTCCCAAGAAACAATGGTTTGAATCTGTAAATTCGGGGGTAGTAGGGGCCGGGCTAGGAAATTTGAATAAAGTGAGAGGAGCTGGGCGTGGGTAGGATATATGTTAGGTGAATAATTATCTTAGCTGACTGACAAAATTAGGTTGGGAGTTGAAATATAACAAATTAGTTATTATTGTAACTAATTTGTGGAGTTTCACACCTACCGTCAGCTCACCACTTTAGCACATAGATCAGATTATACAATCTGTGCTACTCATGCGTTCAGTTAACGGGGACCGGTTTAAACCAGGAACGCTAGCAATTCTTAGGCAGGTGTTCTCTCAACTAAGTGAAACCGGTCCCAGCAAGTTCATATGGGGTTTGAATTGATGGGAGTCATAAAATTTTCTGCTAATTCCTATTTGGTTATATGCTGATTTCAAAACAATCTTAGGTAAGTATTGTATACCTTCTAATTTATGAGTTGAACTTTCTATGCTGGGGGAGGGGGAAAGAATCTGAGCATATCTAGTGATTCACACCAGCATTAAAATCCCCGTAAATTCTCAAATTTCCACGGGGCTTTTGAATCGCAACAATTAGCGAAGCCCAACCTTGGAGAAATTTCCCATGTGCCTTGTTCTACCATTTCTTTAACTGTAATACTACCATGGAACAGTTTTTTTCGAGATTTGAAATAGATCGAGTAATTGTTTTCTTTTAGAGGAATCACCATCATCCTCATCATTATGTCAGCCTAGTAAACGGATGTCTACGAGATTTACGACAACCTTCCCTGTCTTTCATTCTCATTGTATGTCCTCTGTGCAACATCCAGTATCCGAGCCGAACTATTAAATGTAGGTCTTTCATGGACGGTCCACACAGGCGTAGTTGTGTGCTGGTTTCACAGTAGAACGTCGCTTTTGACTTCGTCCCTGATTCCCAGCAGTATCAAGCATATTGTTTGTTTCACTCGATGATTTGTATGATAGAATGCAAGTGACTGTACAACTACTTTCGTGTGCTGTTTCCACAATTTTTCACTTTAACTTGTGATCAGATTTCCATATGACTGATAATCTGTTTATAGCAGACCATGCCTTCACTAAGCGTGCATAAAGATCGCTTTCGGTGGATGAGATATTACTACCTAGGTACGTGAATTGATCTACCGGCTTTAGAGGCTTACTGTTGAGTGTCAAGATATCTTTTATATAGTTTATAAATTCCGCGGTATTCACATTTAAAACGTCTACTCTCGGGAGTCCGTGATTTTTGTGCATTCTACAAGGATGGGAATAATCTCATACGGTTTTTTGCGCTCCCAACTTCCTGCAAAGAAGCCTAGAGTTTCACGATAAATCTATCAAATTTTTTCAAATAAACATTACTTTTTCTTAATTTGAGTTAACACATTTTTTCACTGAAATTCGTTGGGATCAAGGTAACATCCCTGCCATTCAATTTTCCGATCTCCATATTTTTTGCAGGTGTTCTCATCGAATTTACTTTAGTAGTTTTAGTATGAGGGTTTAGCTCAGTCGGTAGAGCGTTCGGCTAGGAATCCAAAGTTTCCTGGTTCGATATCACCCCTCACCAACCCAGCGTATGAGTAGCACAGGGATATGTTTGGTAAAGTGAGGAGCTGATGGTAGGTGTGGCGCTCTACCTCAGATGCTAAAATAATCCCATTGGTCTAGCGCATACTTCCCTTGCATACTCGTCCTTCGGGGCGGGGGTACAGTGTGCTTCAGCCACTGGATCAGGGTAAAGTACAAATAATAGCATCGATCCCAGCGGGCTATCCCCCCAGGCAATACCTGCCCCCTTGATTTAAAGTGGCAGGGCTGGGTTTATTGCCCAGCGCCTGAGGCGCCCCCTTGAGGGGGAATGCCGAGGGGATCGACGCAATTTTTGTTTCTTTCCCACCCATGAGCTTCGTCTTGTGGTGGGCCACATTACAACGATGCCTTGTGTCCAGTCTATACAAGTGGGGTATGAGCAGATACTCCTTGGTCTAGCGGAAGTGAAAAGTGGATAGACTCCCTCGCTGTCGGGCTGATACCGACATGAGGCCGCCCCGACGACTTTACTTTTTTATTTTACTTATCAATACATCCTATTGGTTTGGCTTTAAGGGTGTATATTTTCTACACGCTCTATTATCCTTCTGTATGGTCATTCCTTGGATGTGGACATTTGTTCATGTTTATTTTGTGTTCTTTGTCGCAATACACGAAAGCAATGGTTCCTTCATCCGATGATTTCATTTTCTAACATTTTTTTGCTAGTATATTAGATGAAGAAAAGTGATAAGACCAAAAGGATTATTTTTTATGTTACTTATTTTGAATTGTTCTCAAGTACTTTCGACGTTAGGTCATTACCAGGAGAGAAAAAGTTTTATGAAAACAAAAAGAAAAAGAAAGAAATTGCAATTAGAAAGTTTATTTTTAAAATATTTTCACAGTATCTGATAGACCACAGGTACAGATATCCTACGCTTTCTTGGCAGAGACAATCATATAAGTGCTAGGGCTTTACGTAACCAGTCGATTGATCGGAGAGGCCCCTCTCACCACCTGTCTACACTGAATAACAGGTAAATGTGCTGGTTAAATGACACTGATTTCTTTGTGGTTGCCGATAGACGCTTACAAGGAGTTTCATTAACATCATTTTTAAAAGAAAATTATGAATAAAAAGGTAAAAGGTTTAGTCATTATTTTTGACACAATCTTGTAGTGCCCATTTCCTCAGAATTTGATGCTGATTCACTCTCAGGTTAATTTCTTAGAACAGAGAAAGCTTTTATTATCATTTCTGTGAAGTTTTAAAGTGTTCTATCTCGTATTTATTGATTTTTAGATTTTCATGTTTAATTTCATTTTCAATTTTCAAGCATTTTTAAATTTATACAATTTACTTCATACTAAAAGGAGAATACCGAGTCAACTGATGATTTATAATATGCCAATCACTGAAAAAGGGTAAGACACATCTGTAATGAGCCCACCTGATGGTTGTGGGTGGCGATGGAATCCTGGTGACTGCGTAGTACATGACATGCAACAGTCCCGTTTAGTCATTCTTCAGTGTAGACAGGTGGTGAGAGGGGTCTCTCCAATCAATCGACTCGTTACGTAAAGCCCTAGCACTTATATGATTGTCTCTGCCAAGAAGACGTAGGATATTTGGAAAAAAGTAAAGTATAGTGTGTCCAAGGATTCTTTTGAGTTAGGGTAGCTTAGATGTGGCAAAATCTCCATATTTTAAGAGCTTTACGACTTTAAAAAATGATATATTTGGTTTCGCCTCTAATGTGGATTTTAAAGAAAAAAGATTTGACTTTAATCTTGCCAGTAATGATAATTCAGCTCCACAAGTCAAAACATTGACCTACGGGTTTTAAGTTCGGTTTTTGCGTGTTATTCTTTTGAAAAATTGGAATATAAAGAAGAAGAAGAAGAAGAAGAAGAAGAAGAAGAAGAAGAAGGTTGGTTTTGCTTATTTAATGGCATATCAACCTTCATGGGTTATTCAATGCAAAAGCCATTCATGTTGAAGAATAGTAGTGGTATTATTTTTAATATAGCTGGGGGAATGATGGGATTTTTATATAATAATAATAATAATAATAATAATAATAATTAATAATAATAATAATAATATAAGAAGAAGAAGAAGAAGAAGAAGAAGAAGAAGAAGAATGAAATAAAGATATAAAGCCTAAGAAAAGAAAAAGAAAGTAGAAAAAATAAAAAAAAGAAGTAAAGAAGGAAGTGATAAAAAAGGGTATTATATATATATATATATATATTATATATAATATATATATATATATATAGATATAGATATAGATATATATATATATTTAGAGAGAAAGACAGACAGACAGACAGACCGGTAGACAGACAGAGACAGAGAAAGAGAGAGAGAGAGAGAGTAGGGGAGATAGATAAGTAAATAATAAATGCATAAGATCCCAAACAGATCTTGAAGAATTGTTAAAAAGTGAAAATGGAAAAGAATGAAATTCATGTCAGTGGAAGAGAAAACGGGGGAAGAATTAGCTGTTCAGGTATAAAGTGTCCAGGTAAATTGAATAAGAAAGATATAGGTCTAAAGAAGAATGAAGAAGATAAGAAAAAGAAAAGATGGATGAAGGGAAGAAAGAAGATCAAAAGAAATAGGGCTCAGAAAAAATGAAAAAAAATACCAAAGAAAAACAAGTTCTAGATAATTTAAAAAAACTAAATGATGCCTTTCTCCACCAATGAAAACTCTTCTGCTGATTCGCGTCTTTTGGGATTACAAAAAGTTTTTAAAATGTGTCATTTTTTTTGTAAAATCACGTTGATTTTTTTTTTTTTTGCGATTGATGGTTTTTCTCATGGCATCATAATGAGATCACAATCTTTTCACCCCAACCAGGAATTAATCGATTATCTTGGAGACCTTAATCTAAAGAATCTGTATCTTTTACATTTCTTTCAGAATATGTTCCCAATTTTGGTCAAAATTGTAAAAGAACTTTACATTTTTGCATTTTATCTTGGACGATTGGAACTTGGATAATCAAGCTCCACTTCTTTCGTTGAAATCTTTAACGCAACCTACCAAACGCTATCATCCTGGATGTGGTAATTGCATTTCACTTAGCGCTAATACCCTTGGGAAAGGTATGAATCTTACTCTCCCTCCAGCCATGGATAAATGCAGGGCAGATTGGGCTTTTTAACCTTGGTTAGGCAACTGGTCTAGGAGAAGGAAACTCTGATTAAACCTGTTGAACTCCGCTAAAGAAATTGACCTTGTGTCACATCCTGCTCGTGCGGGTGGTTGGTAAATATATATATCATCTTATATTAATAATGGAGATTGTCTGTATTTTTCTGTCTGTAACAAAAACTACTTCACAGCTTACGTACAGTATTTTAATGCTATATACACCAAAATTTTGAGTAAGCAATTTAAAAATTGTTTTTTACTCTCGTACTTTTTTTTTTTTTACACAGTACAAGAAGTTAACTAAAAAGTTTACAAATAAAAAATACCTACGATTTTGTGGAAAATTGACGTGGAAAATAATTCAAATATTTGTTTGATTATTACATGCAACGTAACATTTTATTTGAGAGGTACGGGGCTGTTTTCATTTCAAATTGTTTTATTATTTTTTTTACTACTTTAATAAATATGAAGATTTGCTTAATTATGAATACAAACCCTCTGACATTGAAATTTTTAACTCCCACCCTCTCAGGCAATGTTTTTCAAAATTAATTTTTACGACGCCCGGAGGGTGTTTTCTGTTGCTAGTAACATATATAATGACGTTGGCGTTAAACTGCATCTAATGATAAAATTCCAATTCTGGGGATCCGGGGAGTGTGGATTACCCCTTCATCGATATTACTCCCAGGTCCACCCTGACCCCTTGTGGAAGTACAAATGGGAAAAAAGGAAAAATTAGTTTAAAAATGTGTTTGAAAATTGAGTTTAAAAAAATTGAATATCCATCAAGATTGAACACAACAAAAGCATAAGATAATGTTACATAAATTATTGGATACCTAATACTTTTTAAGGTAGTGTAGAAACATAATGGCGATTAGTGCAGCCCACGGCCTTGAGAAGGATGAGTGACAACGCTTGACTCTCTCTCACCTTGCCTTCCGGGGATAATCGTGAGAACGCGGAAGGCATAGAAGACCTGTTCCGGTTTTAAGGATACTAAGTAACTCAGTCAGTTAGAAGGTAGCAGCGAGCTCGAAGGGTAAGTCGTGTTAATACACGCGGTCCCTCATCTGCGCAGATTGTCTGGTTGGTGATTTACGATAAAGTAACATTAAAAGAAAATCGTGTTTACTAAAAAAACTAACAATGACATAGTGCTTCCGATAAGGAGAAATCCCAATAGAAACAGACCGGAATCCCCAAGTCAACACCAGACGCTAGACCAGACGCAAGATGCTAGAAGATGAACCAAAACCGGCCGAAGAAAAGAGCGACAAAGAAGTAAAGAAGTAAGAAAAGGGTATACAACAATAACCCAACAATGGTTGACAATGTCGTTAAATCAAACCAACCAACCATGATGTCGGTGAATAATGGTAATGAAGTCGTCTTTAAAATATCAGATAATCAGAAGGTTACCGACTCATCAGGAAACGTGTAATGGTATAACAAGAAGGAAACAGAGAAAGTCGTTTCCGAAAAATCATGTATGAAAGGAAGAAAAAACAACAAAAAAAAAACGGGTTTGGCTATTTGTCCAGCTAGAATCCGTGATATTTTGCCCTTTGACCTTGTCATATCATTTTTTTTTAGAAATGAAAATGAGGTTTATAAGTAGAGCGGGAAAAAAACAACCAGATCAAATTCGCTGTTTTGTGGTCGAATATGGTAATTTTACACAAGTTTAGAGAAACGAAAATAACAAATAAAATTTACCTTGCAATAATCAGAAATAACAGTTACCCGAAGCAAAGAAAGATAAGAAAGAAAGCAAAAAAAAAAAAAAAAAGGAAGTAGAGAGAATAAATAATGATTGTAATAATAGCGTTCCGAAAATAAAAATAAAACGCTGAAATGGCGCGCCGAAATATATTGGAATAAAACACGAAAAGCGGTCTCAGTTCAACAATACCAAGAAAATTATTCAAATGATAAGTGTACGAGTAGCGTAATGGTTAACAGGATAAGCAAATAATAGCTGTCAGCAGGGTTCGAACTCTCACCTATACCAGCTGTATTTATTTTATTCAGATTTTTATCACTTGTTCTTATCTTAATTGATATACGGGTTGATTGTAAAATAACTCCCTATTTTAAGAATCTTATAATTTATTCATGAATGACTAATTTTACAAAAAATGAATATGAGAAGAACAGACACGCAAACACACACACACACACACACACATATTTACTAACCCCTCTGCACGTTCATGATGCGACACAAGGTCAATTTCTTAAACGTAGTTTACTAGGTTTGAAGTCAGAATTTCCTTCTCCTAGAATGGTGGCCTAACCAAGGTTAAAGGCACAGTTTCCCCTACAATTTACCCATAGCTGGAGGGAGATTAATAGGACGCACACCAAGGGTATTAGCGCTATCTGAAATTTATTAGCGCTATCTGAAATTCAAACAGCCTCGTCCGGGATTTGAACTCATGTTGACGAATCCGTTTCATACAATTCTAACCATAAGACCATATGCCTGAGAAGAACACATATAACATGGAGTTTTATTGGTGTTTCACCCACTTAAAATACAATAGTAAAATGTGGAAGAGTACTATCTTGTTAAGTCTTCTCCCAACTATTCACAACTGACCAGAATCTATCTTGCAGCATGGGGAGATACTTTTCGCCATCCCTGATATTGCGAAAGATATTTTATTGATTTTATCTGAATAAGATAAATTGACAAATTTTTCAAGATTGAAATTATAAGATTTTTAAGCAATTTATTATGTAAATGTATCAAAAACAATGATTTCGGAGGGGCTTCATATTAGACGATCTGTAAAACTAAATGCTCAAAAATTGGTGCAAGCTAGAAATCTATTTTTGGTGACAGTACTTATCATATCAATACCCAACTTGCCCTAGTTGAATCATTCTGATATTAAAAAAAGTTCGAAAATCAACCTACCCTAATGGGGAAGGCCATCTGGTAGAGTACTGAAGGGGAGTCAGCTACTCTACAACAGGTAAATACCTACCATTCGGAACGATATGAACGTTTTACTTAACTTCTTCTTCTTCTTCTTCTTCTTCTTCTTCTTCTTCTTCTTCTTCTTCTTCTTCTTCTTCTTCTTCTTCTTCTTCTTCTTTAATTCCTTCATCTTCTTCTTCTTAAATTTATCTGAAATCATTCCACATCATAACATTATCTTGGGTCGATTCTGAAATTTTTGTGAGATAATAGGATGTTACTTTTCAATTACCCTCTATATACACCATGTTTTGGTCGGTGTGCCCTCCGGCGTTCTTCAGGTGTTTCTTGGAGAACTCTGACTCATGGCATAACGGATATTAAGGAGAAGTTAATACATTTATAAGTGAAAATCTGGGGGTCGCAGGTTCAATCCTGACTACAGCCGAAAATAACATAGAATACTCAACATAGCTTTAGTACTTGGACCCAGACACGGTTAAGGGAATGAGAATAGTCTACTCCCCTTGGATTAGATAAATCATTCAATCTGAAGTTCAGTGAAAGGTCCTGATTAACGTTATCAAAGGCTTTCCAAGATCGACAAGAGCCACCCGAAAAGGTGGGCACATCGGCCTAAACGTTGAGTATATAACAATAAAGAAGAGGACAACAGTCTTAAAAAATGTAAATAATTCAATTATTAAGGCTCATTAAAAATTAAACAAATACGATCTGGGTCTACTTCGGCTATAAACGGCATGAATCCATTTCTGATACCCATTAACTGTGAATACAATAGCAATCTTCATGTTGGATCGATGATTCTTGATTAAGAGTAGTCTCTTTGGTGGAGAGGCTAAAGTTATGAACGTACTTGTAGTTAGAATTATGAATTGGGTCCGTTAGACTTAAAATGACAGGGTCATGAAAAATTACCTGAATTTATGGACGGGGGTGTTCTTTTGATTTGCCCTTTGAAACCGTTTCGATCGGACGCGTGGAAATAAGTTTTTAGTTTAGTTAGTCAGATGCGAGACGGCACTCTATTAGAGTGGATGTCTCTTAGAGTTCGCAACTCATCCGTGGTGGAATCAATGAGCAGGATGCGTAATAAAGATTTGTTACCATAAAACAAACAGTCTTGTTGAATTATTAAAAGCAATGTTCAGCCAGCAGAAAGGATAATTGACGAAGAAGAAGCAACCCTTAAAAATCCCACTAGATCAACAGGCATTACATGGCGGCCAGACAAGTTAGACGACCTAGACGAAGAACCAGAAACAGAAGGTTGAAATTAAAACAATCATCTATCATCTATTATCTATCTCTCTGTCTCTTTCTCTCCGTATATGTACCCGATGCTGAACGAGTATATAACAGTAATAAGCGGGTTCAAACCCCCGTCGTGGTATTCCGTTCAATTTTGGACTAGTATCCATGGGGAAGGGATTAATCCCTTCATTCTTAAGCAATGGGCTAAGTAGTAGGTATTTGCCTCATACCCCATTTGTATGGGTTGGGCACATGGTCTCATTTTTATGTTGGCTAACAAGGGGCGCCTCAGGCGCTGGGCGATAAACCCAGCCCTGTCCCTTTAATTCAAGGGGATATGCCTGGGGGATAGCCCCCTGGGATCGACGCTGTTATTTGTACTTTACCGGTCCAGTGACCGAAGCGCACTGGACCCCCCGAATGGGCTAAGTAGTACCCCTACTGTTTTTCTACGAGGATGACTGGACATTTTATCCCTCTGTTTACCAATAGGGGACAGGAAAAGACTTATTAGCGTCTTTCATGAGGATATGGAATAAGTATTATTGACTTTTACGGTGACAAACTGAAAACACACGCACGCACACACACACACACACACACACACACATATATATATATATATATATATATGTGTGTGTATGTGTGTGTGTGTGTGTGTGTGTGTGTGTTTTTTTTATGTATCATAAATTTTCGATCTCGAAAATTTATGATACCAAATAACAAAAAATAAGTGAATCCAGTACTCCATAACATCGAGTTCCTTCATTTATTTTCAAATGATTCATAATAACGCCCAACTTCAACATAAAAAAACATAAAAATATATACCGAGAGAAGCATGCGGAGACCCCTAAAATACAACATATATATATATATATATATATATATATATATATATATATATATAAGTAAAACGTAACGTTGACGGAGTGGTCTATTGTCGGTATCAGCTGGGCAAGGATGATTGTTTTTGTGTCTGAGGTGGAGCACCACACTTACATCAGCTCCTCGCTTCACCACACAAGCCCAAGAGTATTGAAACCCAGTGACACGATGATGACCAAGCAGTCCATCGCCAGCATAATTTGTGCAATCTTTTGCAAAACAACAGTAACTATTCCACAATTCACCCTCAAATCAGAGACAGAGGTTTTAAACCACCAGCTGGTTTTGCCTTCACAACTGTCCTACACTTGCTACCCCTCCGAGTCTGGCACTATATCTTACACAGTGCGATAGGGGTGGTAGGATATTGAGAAAACTACATAAGCTGCAATAATCATATCGTAAAATAATTTATTCCAACATACGAAAAAAACATGATAATAAACAGCAAGTCCGTGTTTCTCGAGAGGAAAACTTAAGTCCACAATTTCTTTACTGTAGACGACCTATTTTTTAAACACACACACACACAAGGCACAACAAATTAAGTAAACATTTAACTTCAGATACATGTTCTTTTCATTCCGAGAAGAGAAAGTATAATTCCGTTTTCTTCTGCAAAACAACTCCCGCTTCAAGAAATCTTACTGTCTCAGTATTTTCCTATTCTGCCGTCTCCAAATCATCTCTTTCTTCTTCAAGATTTTTCTCGTAACATTCTCTTCAAAAGAAGCACTTAATCTCTGTAACTATTCGTTTGCGAAAAAATCTCACTGTTTCCTTCAATCAAATAGTTAGCTTTGCATTCGTAGATCTTCTTTTACACTTGTTGCTCACCGGAAAGTAGAGAACCAATTCTACCATTACATTATATCTTCCGCCCTGTTGACTGGGGCGTTAGAATGTTCCTACTGCACCTCTGCAGAGGCCCCCTCCGATCAATCGGCTGGTCACGTCAAGCCCTAGCACCTATATGATTTTCCCAACCCTATCGCCCTTATGGCAAGCCCCAACCCCTTTTTATCATATGGGTGCTAGAAGGTGGTGACTGAGGGTCTACATGTCCTGGGAATGACGTTAAACTCTATCTGATGGTGAGGTTCCTGTTTTGGAGGTTTGGAAAATGTGGAGCACCCATTTATCACCACTGCTCCCTGGTTCACTCTGACCCGGAGTGGTAGTACCTGTTAGGGTCCCATCTATGGGTTAAATAGAAAAATGTATCTATAAAAAAATTGTATTATCCATTAAGAATTGATTTATTTCAAAACTTTATCGGCATTAAATGACCCACTGAGGTTGATATGCCGTAAAACAAAACAAACCAAACCAAACCTTACATTATATCTTCCATAGCGCTGATGTGGGGGAGAAGACTTAGATGAATGACTTCAACAAGGAAATTACAAAAAAAAAACGGAAAATAATCAAATGCCACTGGGGTTGAACTCGGCTCAGCAATTCCATTTTCTTCGGCAAAACCCTCTACTCTCCCATCATATCTAAATAATCTGCAAAGAGAAAATAAATTGACACTAATGGTATTTGAACGGAGCTGAATTGTTCCAGGACAATAGCAATCATGTTATTTTCACGAACTTTGAAATTAAAGAGATCATGCAATCCCACTTGGGGAAGGTGATTTGATTAAAGTCATCAAAAGGAAAATTCATTATATTGTAAGTGTCCCTTTCAAACAGAATAAATACCACAGACACATATATGCATATATATATACATATACATACATATATATATATATACATACATATATATATATATATATATATATATATATATATATATATATATATGTGTGTGTGTGTGTGTGTGTAATGCTCTCTCCGATCCCACACTTGAAACAATGTATATGGATTCTGACTACGGATGACCTGTATCACTGTAGGAAAACTCAACATGAATGAAATGATCAACATCAAGAATATATATATATATATATATATATATATATATATATATATATATATATAAGATGCCTGGAGCGGAAGATAGTGTCGCCTGGTTTTACACAACGTTTTGTCGCTTATGCAATCTTCAGACCAAAAATTTGTCAGAATATCACATTGGCTAGTAACTGTCAGTAACTAGGCAATGTTGACTCCATACAAACACACACACACACACAAACTTGAGAATAAACTAGATGGGAGCTGCACAAGCATTCTGCAGGTGATCCTGAACAAGACGTGGAAAAAGCACCCCATGAGAAAGCAGCTGTATGGCCACCTGCCACATATCACCCAAACCATCCGAGTAAGACGGACAAGACACGCGGGACACTGCTGGAGAAGTAAGGACGAACTCATATGCGATATCCTCCTGTGGAAGCCAGCACATGGGCACGCCAGTGTGGGCCGACCAGCAAAGACGCGTACATTGATCAGCTCTGTGTGGATATAGGATGCTGCACAGAGGACCTCCCGAGAATGATGAGCGATAGGGACGGATGGAGAGAAATTGTCATGGATATCCGTGCCAACAGCGCGACTTGATGATATATATATATATATATATATAGTCATCCACAGACACCGTGTTTCGACGTATAACTTCTCTTCATATATATATTTTTCCAACTGAAATAACCTTAACGGCCCAGCGTCCTGATATTGTCATTCGGTCTGTTAATCAAAAGAAAGTTTTTTTCTAAACTTGGACTTTATCTACCAGACAAGAGGAAATACTTGAAAAAGATTCAGGAGAAAGCTCTAACCGCATCAGCGTGGATATGGTAGTCCTATATTGTGACATCAAACCGACAAAGTCTGGTGGTATCGTGAGATACTGCTGGAGCGCTCTGGGTTAGTGGTAATGATGCTTCGGCCCCGAAACCATGTCTGAACCCAGAGTCATCATCTGATGAAGGCTTTGTTGGTTGCAATGCTACTGTGTAAATAGCAGTCATTGTATGAAGATTATATATATATATATATAATATATATATATATATATATATATAATATATATATATATATCGAAAATGCAAACAGGTTATTAGGTTAAAAGTGATAGTGAGAGAGATTAAGTGCTGGTTAACACGTAAATAACCGCATCGTTTATGACGGGTCGTGTGCTATTAATCAAAATGATGTATATTTACCAACCCCTCCGCTTAATCAACATTATAAATTATCGGACGTCAAAATTCAAGGGCGTCTACAAAATGAGATTTGATAATAGTCAACAAGGAGAAAATTTGTCAGCTGTCAAATTTCATTGTAGAAACACAGAGTAACAGAGTATAGATACAAATAGGGGAATAATTTATCAGGTGGGGGGAAGGAAATTGGGAAATGTAAACATAACAAGATTCCATCCCCACCCCACACTACTTGAGGCGATTGAAAGACGTTGGGGTAAATTAAACGTTAACATTATTAAACTCCTCCAGATTTAAGACAGTCATTGAATATTATGAAAAAATTAAATTACACATACACACACACACACACATATATATATATATATATATATATGTGTGTGTGTTTCTTTGTGTGTGTGTGTTTGTGTGTATATATATATATATATATATTAATAATTAATAATAATTAATAAGTCATCCACAGACACGTGTTTCGGCATATCATGCCTCCTCAGTGTGGCTAGACACAACTATCCTTGGGTAGGGTTCGAACTCAGACTGGCCGTATGGTAGTCCGATATCTTATCCCCTCGCCCACTGACAGCTGATGCGGGACTGGTGTTTTTAAACTATTAAATACATAGAAAGTGTATGTATCATTCGGTCACTGAGAGATCAAATTTCCGGAGAAATGATCATTGCTTATTTGCTTAGTAGTGAGAGTTAATTTAAATTACCAATTAGAGAGCTCATTACCAAATTTATGGGAGCATATATATTAATAATTAATAATAATTAATAAGTCATCCACAGACACGTGTTTCGGCATATCATGCCTCCTCAGTGTGGCTAGACACAACTATCCTTGGGTAGGGTTCGAACTCAGACTGGCCGTATGGTAGTCCGATATCTTATCCCCTCGCCCACTGACAGCTGATGCGGGACTGGTGTTTTTAAACTATTAAATACATAGAAAGTGTATGTATCATTCGGTCACTGAGAGATCAAATTTCCGGAGAAATGATCATTGCTTATTTGCTTAGTAGTGAGAGTTAATTTAAATTACCAATTAGAGAGCTCATTACCAAATTTATGGAGCATATATATTAATAATTAATAATAATTAATAAGTCATCCACAGACACGTGTTTCGGCATATCATGCCTCCTCAGTGTGGCTAGACACAACTATCCTTGGGTAGGGTTCGAACTCAGACTGGCCGTATGGTAGTCCGATATCTTATCCCCTCGCCCACTGACAGCTGTTGCGGGACTGGTGTTTTTAAACTATTAAATACATAGAAAGTGTATGTATCATTCGGTCACTGAGAGATCAAATTTCCGGAGAAATGATCATTGCTTATTTGCTTAGTAGTGAGAGTTAATTTAAATTACCAATTAGAGAGCTCATTACCAAATTTATGGGAGCATATATATTAATAATTAATAATAATTAATAAGTCATCCACAGACACGTGTTTCGGCATATCATGCCTCCTCAGTGTGGCTAGACACAACTATCCTTGGGTAGGGTTCGAACTCAGACTGGATATATATATATATATATATATATATATGAAAAAATGAATGGAAGTGAATCCGACAGTATGAAATAAATATTTTTAGAAAAAACAAACACATGATGTTATAATTCGCTGACAGAAATCTGTTTCGACCCTTTATTGAAGTGATCTTCATCAAGAGCGAGATGTGTGTGAAAGAGAGAGGGTGTGATTAAACCGTTACAAAA
>CM042149.1:122142417-122149917 GCA_023376005.1 Doryteuthis pealeii
ACACCAGCCCGATTGATCGGAGCGGGCATCTCCGACCGCCTATTTAGCCCAAGTAAATTGGAGTGTTGCATGTCAGGCTCTGCTCAGCCACCAGGGTTCCATCTTTTAAACATCACGGGTCACCACCCACACGGCAACCGGTAGCCCTACCTGGAGAGGTCTTATCCCTCAGCAGTCGGTGAATTCTAAAACCGCAGCTGACGAGGCTAGAATACGCCGACTGCATTTCTACAGTAAAATTCGTAATAAAATCTAGTCCTTTGAACCTTTTATGCGGGAGGGTCTTACTTAGTTATTTGTTAAGCTTAACTTTGTTACGTCACAAGGCCGTAATTATATATTTACCAACTCCTCCGCACGAGCAGGATGTGAGACAAGGTCAATTTCTCAGAGTTTAACAGGTTTGAATTCAGAGTGTTTCTTCTACTAGACCGGTTAGCTAACCAAGGTTAAAGAGCCCAGTCTTCCCTACTCTTCTCGCATAGCTGGAGGGATAGTAGAATTCATACCTTTCCCAAGGGTATTAGCGCTAAGTGAAATGCAATTACTACGTCCAGGATTTGAACTTGGGATGACGAGTCCATTTCCTATGACTTTAACCATTACACCACGCGCTTCTTAAAGCCGTAATTATGGAGCAACAACTGAGAATCACTATGCAGCGGGATACATTCACTGTATTCTAGGCCCCGAGGAGGGTGGGTTTTGTCATATAGATTTTGTTTTAAAAAATCACCTTCTTCAGATATGTCTCTGCCGCCTCAATTCCCTTACTGACTCACGAAAGAGACTCGTCTCACCTTAATGGAGGAATTACTATTGATTGGTTTAAAAGATAGAGAAGTAATCAAATACCAACAAAAAAGAGTCCCAGTCTCCAGTGTATATTTAAAATTATTACCCTTTGTTCTTCTTTTAAAAGAATTATATCTGTCAAAATATTTTAAACCTGAAAACCTATGAAATAGTAGAGGTGGCCATTACTAGAATAGGCTCAGTCCTAATTAGTGATCATCCTCCTGTTCTTGTTCTTGTTGTTCTTGTTCTTGTTCTTGTTCTTCTTCTATCTCATAGAACCCTTCTTCTTCTTCTTCTTCTTCTTCTTCTTCTTCTTCTTCTTCTTCTTCTTCCATCTCATAGAACCCTTCTTCTTCTTCTTCTTCTTCCATCTCATAGAACCCTTCTTCTTGTTCTTCTTGTTCTTGTTCTTGTTCTTCTTGTTCTTGTTCTTGTTCTTGTTCTTCTTCTTCTTCTTCTTCTTCTTTAATCTCATAGAACCCTTCTTCTTCTTCTTCAATCTAATAGGACCCTTCTTCTCCTCCTCTTCTTCTTCATCATCATCTTCTTCTTCTTCTTCTTCTTCTTCTTCTTCTTCTTGAATGTGAATCTTCCACTGATCCACGATTCTATTTATTAAGAGACTGGTGTAGATAATAAGTATTACAATCCTTTATTTCTTCAGCAATAAAAACATCTCATCTGGAAAATGCAAGCAAAACTCATAAGGATTTTTTCTTCCTTTTATTAGGCAACTTGAATCGCACGGAACAACCGTGTTCCTGCTTACTGTCGTCGATAAAGTGTTAAATTAGATTTTCACAGCTGCCTCAGTGTCTTTAACGTGTTTCCGTTTGGTGCTTATTGTATGCGTTCAATTGTCACAGATCTAGCGTTGCCCAAGTTACATACACCTGATGGCAACCCGATGAACTTTGTACTGCAGATCATGTTTGTGGGCCCGCCATTAGCGCTAACCTCTCGTTCTGCTTCCGGAATTGTGTTCAAATGACCGGAAATGAGACAGGTAATCAAGCAAGGCCTTTCTTTTCTGTGATCTCCACACGCCTTACGGTGGATCGTGGTCGCTCCTTCAAAGAGCGATGACGAGAATATTGGCTTGGCCGGGTTTAATTGCCGAAGAGACAGTTTGCAGTGCATTGTCAGGTTTAAACGTAAAGCGTACGACAATAATCCAATTGGAAAGGATGAGATGACCTCAAAAGACGGTCACAATAACCGTATGAATCGCATTTGTATCCGTTTTCAATTGGTTGGATCAAAATAAAGCTTTTCTCAAAGTCAGAGATCTAATCAGGGGTTACAATATGAACGGCTTTCAAGATAAGCAGAGAGAAAGTAAAAGCCGTAATGCAATTTTATGCCGCTAATATCTTAGTTGCGAAGGTTCTTTCTTTGTTTAATGGGATATAAATATTTATTACTTAATGCCAAAGCCATCCTTATAGAAGAACATTAGTGGTTCTATTTAACCCATTGCTCAACCCTTATATCCGTTCCGCCATGTTTCTGCCAAAACAATAAAGATGAGGGAAACAGTCCGAAAAATCTACTTAATACAAATTAGCAAACCTTATCTGAGAAAATTACGGGTCGTTTTAGCTCAGTCGGTAGAGTGTTCGGATGGGAGCCTCAAGGTTCCTAGTTCAATACCGGCCCCCGCTAACTCAGCGTATGAGTTCTGTGCGGTAAAGTGAGAAGCTGGTGATAGGTTTGGCGCTTAAAAAACAATCGCCTTGGTCTAACGCTAGTGGAAATGGAATAGACTCCCTCGCTGTCTGGCTAATACCTACTTTAGACCGCCCCAACGACTTTACTTATCTGAAAGATTTTGTTAATTTTCTGAATTTAATGTCATCAAAACATACAGTTGGTATTCATTTTCACTTTAGGAACCAAGAATGGCAGTACGACTTTGTGAATCTGAAGGGTTCTACACTTACATGAACCTGTGTTTCACACAAAAAAAACAATCCCGATAAAAATGTATCAATGGATGAAGCATACAAAGTTAGAGATATCTAAATAGAATCAATCCATTTTATAATTTGCTGAGCTAAGCACATTTAAATTTTAAATCTAAAATAAATGTTGAAATAAATCTTAAATAAAAAAAATACACTTAATATTTCACTCTATCTTAATTGCATCTCATATAAACGTGTGAAACACATCATTTTCCAATGTTTCATATAAAAAGTTATAACAGAAAAAATAACATCAACATTTCTCCTGGTATTTGTCGATCTTTTCGTTTTTTTTCATCTTCACCCTGTGAGCTGCTGGAAATGCAAAATCTACCAGTTGATAAATTTTTTCTTGTTAATCAATACAAGGCCTGAAAACCTCATGATAATAATAATAATAATAATAATAATAATAATAATAATAATAATAGATCATATTATTATTATTATTATTATTATTATTATTATTATCATCATGAAGTTTTCACACCTGACGTAGTTCACTAGGGCTTAAGTGACAGCAAGTCTCCTCAGGTCTCCAGGACTCTTCTGAGTATTCTAGCCGATCTTAACAGTGTTGTAGTTTGGATGGTTTCGATTCTTCCTCTTCAGCTCCCTTGTAACGTCCAAGTATGTGTCTATATTTTCACTTTCTTTCGTTTTCAATCGGTGGTCTGTCGGGACTGCAAAATCCACGAGATGACAGGTTCTCTTCTTCTTGTCAATCAATGTTAGTTCCGGTCTCATAGCTGGGATTAGGTGATCCCTCTGTATCTCGAAGTCCCAGAGAATTTTATGCGTCTCATTCTCCAGGACAGGTTCAGGCTTTTGCATATAACATTTAGTTGTAAGGTGAAAATTGAATTTCTTGCACAATTCCCTGTGAATTACCTTTCCCACCGAGCCGTACCCCTTGTACTCTTTTAATGCAAGTTTGCTGCATTCGCTTATTATATGATTAACCGTTTTGTCTCTGTCTCCACACATTCTTCACTTGCTATGCGTCTTATCTATTTTTGCTTTTATATATTTTGTTCTTGTGGCATTGTCTTGTACTGCGTTTATAAGCGATTTGGTTTCTCTCTTGAGGTTTCCTCTTCTTAGCCACGACTATGTCTTCTGATGTGATAGCTCTTGAATTTGACGCTTGAAGTACCCATGTATTTGTTTTTCTTCCCAATTCTGTTTTTCAGGTTTTTTTTATGTATTTCTGCTTCTTTATTATTATTATTATTATTATTATTATTATTATTATTATTAATAGCAATGGGCTACGAGCCCAACTCGTTAACAATTAGCCAATGCAAGACACCAAAGTTATTTATTAATCTTGGCTTAGTGGTAGCACAAGGTCAGAAGTATGAGATATACTGCGTCAAATTATCGATGAAATTGTTATAAGGTTCCGTGGCAACTTTGAAAACTGAAGTAAAACTAACCTAAAGAACCTGTTACAACGGAAACCAAACGGGTTCATGAGTCGTCTAGTAACAAATATAATTGTTCTTTTATCTGATATATCTGATAAGATAAAGAGGGAATTATTCCGATGTGTGTCGAGTCAGTACTACTGTATAGCTGTACAACTTGGACTCTAAGGAACCGTTTAGAGAAGAAACTAGATGGGAACTACATAAGGATACTGCGTGAACAAATTTTTAACTATATATTAAAATTCTAGTATCTACCTACATGTGCCAAGCCCTGTCATCACCTCAGATAAACAATGGACCATATTATTGTAATTATGAGGAAAGAAGGGGAAGAAAAAAATTGCTACTCATCAGAGGAGGGTAAAAAAAGCAAATATAGAAAGAAAGAAAGGAGAGAGATAGGAAGTGATCGCACATATTGTTTGTATCAATGAAATAGAAAAAATGTAGAAAAGAAAGAAAAAATAAGTGAAAAAAAAGGAGAGAAAAGAAAAAAAAATGTCAGAGATTATTATACTTTTTACATATTGAACTATTTTACAATAGCTCTTACATAAACATATCAAATCTAGTAAGCAGCATCCCAATAAAAAGCAGCTGTATGGCCACTTGCCCCCTATCACACAAGCCATCAGAATAAAAAAAAGAGATTTAGACACTACTAGAGAAGTAATACTGAACTCCTAAGTGACATTTTACCATGGACACCTACACATGGATATATGGACTAATGTAGGGCGACCAGCAAAAACGTATGTCAATCAACTCTGAGCGCAACTGTTTTGTTGTTGTTTGTTTTTTTGCTTTACGGCATATCAACCCTTTTCGGGTCATTTAATGCTGAAAGTCGTATTTGGTAAACAAGTGAATCAGGTTGCTTAACATACACACTGTTTCTTTAATGGTCATCCAATTAGGTGCTGGATAGACTCATCGCTGCTTAACTTCGTCTGGATGCAGTGCGGTGGTTCTCCTAGAGGCGATGTCCGTTATTGAAAGTTGTCGAGAGAGAGAGACAGAGACAGAGACAGAGACAGAGACAGATAGAGACAGACAGACAGACAGACAGAGAAAGAGAGAAAGAGAACGAGAAAGTCACGGATATCCTTTCGGCCAACGTGACATGATGATGATGATGATGATGATGATTTTATAAGAATATTTGGATAAGGTAAACGGTTTTTCTTGTAAGTCGATGACCGAATTAGATGTATTCTGCTGGACATGTTTATTAGCCTCTTCAAACTTTTTACGCCATTGTGTCTGGCAAAGACAAGCCTGAATAACAAGAATTTTCTTTCTTTCGGGAAAAAGCTTTTTTTTTTCTGCCTTTTTTTTTTTTAATTCACAATTACTCCAATCAGATCTCCTCTTTCAAAGACATAAAAAATAAATAAAAAAATTACCGTTGCCGAATAGAACGGAACACCTTAACAAAACTAAAGAAATCTTTATTAACCTCTATATTTACCGAGAAGTGGATACAGGTCGCCGGCCGGGAACAGTGTACGTGCAGTTCGTCTTATTCAAATGGTCTTCATTGGACCCCATAAAAGAGGTGTCCTGTGTATATATTTGCCGACCTCTTCACACGAGCAAGATGCGACACATGGTCAATTTATTAAGCGGAGTTTAAATGTTTTCAATTCTGAGTTTTCTTTCTCGTAAATTGGTTACCTAGCCAAGGTTAAAGAGACTAGTCTGCCCTACTATTTACCCATAAGCTGGAGGGAGATTACTTTGATGCATACCTTTCCCTAGGATATTAGCGCTATGTGAAATGCAAACAGTCTTACCAGGATTTGAACTCGCGTCGACGAGTCCATTTCCTAACCATCACACCACGCGCGTCCAGGTGTCCTGTGTATGACACTATTCTGTGTCTTATACTTATACTTATACTTAGTACACATTCATTGCGATTACTCCCAAGTATCCTCCGACTAGGTGTCGTAGTACTATAGGTGCCAAAGCGATGTTTGAAAATGACATGTTTTAACTGAAAATTTCCATTCGTACGAATTTCTACCAGAATGTGTAACGATTTTATGGGCCATCCTTTAGGCTTCAAGCAAGAGTGCTTGTCCAGCGGAAATCCTTGGTAAAGAATCCTTTGGTTGTTCCTTGGTGCTCCTCAGTATTGCAAGTCCTTCGTCAATGATTGCAAATAGACGTCTCTCAGTATCAGTGATTAAATAGTCAACCAGCCACGCATTCAGACTGTTGATTGGCTGAGGTTTAAACCACGTGACCTCGCTTAGTCTATAAATTTAAGTGGTGTATTGTAGCACACCTTATATGATAAAATATAAGCGCGTGGTGTAATGGTTAAAGTCATGGGAAATGGACTCGTCGCCCCGAGTTCAAATCCTGGACGTGGTAATTGCATTTCACTTAGCGCTAATATCCTAGGGAAAGGTATGAATCCTACTCTCCCTTCAGCTATGGGTAAACAGTAGGGCAGACAGGGCTCTTTAACCTTGATTAGGCAACCGGTCTAGGAGAAGGAAAACTCAGAATTCAAACCTGCTGAACTCCGCTTAAGAAATTGACCTTGTGTCGCATCCTGCTCGTGCGGAAGGGTTGGTAAATATATATATATATATATATATATATATATATATATATATATATATATGATAAAATATTCCAATAAAAAATACACACATACATACATACATATATATATATATATATATATATATATATATATATATATAATATATTATGTAAAAATGGAAAAGGAATTGAATCCGACAATATGAGGAAAAATGAGTAAAGAAAAGAAATGTAAATGGATAAAATGAATTTAATCGATATCACATTAATCGATATCACTTACACATGTGTTTCGGTCAGTTTATGTGTGTGAAAATATTTCGCACACATAGAAGAATCGACCTTCATCAGAGTGAACATTTATTTTTCAATATATATATATATATATATATATATATATATATATATATAGAGAGAGAGAGAGAGAGAGAGAGAGAGAGAGTCATGGGTATAGTTGCTGCCAACATGATCTGAAAATGTTGAGTACTCATTGCATTACTTCCAGGTCCATTCTGATGCGGTGTCGTAGAACTCTAACAGTCAAAGAGATCTGTTTGAAAATTACTTGTCTTAACTGATAATTTGTATTTATACGAATTTCTACCAGAATGTTGTGGAGAAATATATATATATATATATATATATATATATATATATATATATATATATATATATTCTTAAGACATGTGTTATTGAACAACACGGAGTATTTTTTTTTCATTTTTTGTATGGACATTTTTTCC
>CM042149.1:122154917-122158464 GCA_023376005.1 Doryteuthis pealeii
TGCTGTATACAGGATCCCACCAAATCCAAACACCAGTGCAAAGCTATCACCAGCTGAACTAATGTTTGCACGAAAGATAAGATCCGTATTCGACAGGTTACTACCAAGGCCGAAAAAGAAAATTCCTAAAAGAAAAAGGAATTTTAATACAAAAATGTATAAACCGGGCGATAATTTTTTTTTAGGAACTATCGAAATGGAAAGAGTTACTGGGAGGACGGTATTGTTATCAAAAGAATTGGAACAGTGATCTACACAATCAAGGGAAAGTGATTTGATCACAAAAGACATGTAAATCAAATCTGGCCACGATATATTGAAAACATCGAGCGTAACGATGTTGAGCTTCCCATGGAAGTGTTATACGACATATTTGAGATCACACCTCCCATTAACCACAAAATGCCTGTGGATTTGCGGCCTGCACCATCAACTTCTTATTCTCCGCAAATTCCACGAGCATCCCCCATCGTTAACCGTGATGAGGAGAAAAAGTTGAAGAGAAGAGAAAGCAGTAAAATGACTACGTCCAAATCCAAAAATGAAGAAATATTAAAAGTAAATTCCAACGGAAGAATTTAGCTCAAGGAGGGGTGATATAATGGAATGACCCATCTACCCCGTACCTTAACAGTGGCGATGGTTCTAGCCACTATTTAAGAACACACATATTACTCTGTGCAGAACTCACTTGAAGTACTTAGACGACGGACTCTCCTCCTAATACTCACGTGACCTTACTATATAACAGATACCAAGTCTTAGTTTCCTAAACCTTTGAAAATATACAGTTGCTGACCGTGGAATGTTATATTCGCGTGGACTGCAGATAGCAGAGGCGAGAAACTGTCAGTAACCAGGCACCGTTGACTCCATGTCCATGTTACCTTGAATATAAATGCTCGGTTAATAATATTAAGCACTGTTCACTTGTCAATATACCACCCATATTATCTATAAAATATATGTGTATATATATATATGTGTGCGGATGTGTGTACGTGTTTGTGCGTGTGTCTGCGAGACAGGGTATATATATTTTTATTTTTAAGTTACCATAAGTGGAATATAACCTACTTCTAAACAAACAAACAATCTGGTAAAGGCCAGCTGATGTAATGGTTAGAGTCCCCGCCTGTCAGCTTGACAGTCATGGTTCGATTCACACACAAAGCGATCTTCCTGTCTATAGCTCTGTTGATGATTCCTAATAGGCCGAAATGTACATACAGAGATTGATTTTTCTCGATTTGTTTAGCCTTACATTTGAATACGTATGCTCGCCTAATTCATTAATTATTAATTAATTAATTTAAAAAATTAGGTACAACTTCAATTAAGCACATATTCTCCCAAAAATTGTCGGCTAAAAAAAAAAGCCATATCAAAACACATTGTTTGTTTGTTTACTTCTCATATATATATATATATATATATTATATATATATATATATATATATAAGAAATGGATATAAGTAACCTACTCGAGTTTCATCATCTGAATCGTCAGGGTTACATCCGCTGAATTAATCGAGTTTTCGATTAATATCAGTTGATACCACGTATGTCTGTTGGAATGGATCTTATAAGATCCATTCCAACAGACATACGTGGTATCAACTGATATTAATCGAAAACTCGATTAATTCAGCGGATGTAACCCTGACGATTCAGATGATGAAACTCGAGTAGGTTACTTTATATCCATTTCTTAAATAAATTTTGCTCTATATTGTATTGAGCACTTTGTATTTATTTTTTCACGGTCTTAACCCCTGGATTCTGTGCGCTCCCAACAATCGTACCGTACACACCGGTAAGCCACTACTCATATATATATATATATATTATATATATATATATATATATATATATATATATTTGTAGATAGATGAATATATATTTGTGCAATTTATTGAGTTGTATTTGGTGTTGTTTTAGTTTTTGCTCTTGTTGTTTGTGTTCTACTTTCTGAAGTTGTTGTTCGAGTATCCACGGTCGACTGATTTTGCCAACATTTTCAAACGATATCTTCCACATGAAGAAAGCAAATATTCCCAAAATTCCTATAAAAAAAGTTATTTCAGAAAAGATTAAAAAATATATATAAGATAGTCAATGGCCTTTTTCATAATATCTTATATCATCGATTTATTTTTCCTATTCCTCTACCCTTCTTGATTTGATAAAAAAAATGATAGTAATAAAAATATCTTAATTATTGCACATTCTAAAAAAGAACTCTATTCACAACAAAACCGACGCTTTCAAAAGCAAACGTTCTACAATCCTTTAGAATAATGAGTATATTTAAAAGCGCCACAGGGAGAAATTGAAATACAATCGTCAGAATAAGCAAAGCGGGTCTGTGAAAAAAAGGTTGAACATTTGATGAAAATAAAGAATCGGCCGGTTTCACTATTCACAGTTTTATTAGCAAAACCGTCAAATTTCAATCAGTTCCCGCCATAAAAACCGAAACAGTTACTCTCCTGCGAGAACAACTTCCATTAAAATGAACATTTCCATGCAAGATACATTGTATGTGAAAATACTTGACTTTTATTAACCGGAAAACTCAATCTACGTTTAACTCAAAATTTCAACTATAATAATAAGAATACTTTGTTCTTTATTAGTACGACCGTTATCATCTTGCAACACCCTCTGGTTTAAAATGAGACCGTCCAAATCGTCTAAGATGAAATACAAAAATGTAAATCCTGATTAACTGCTGTAGCTTATCTGCTAATTTCTTATTTTTATGAGTGTTGTCGCCTCAGCTAAATAATGGACCATTCAGTTTTTATTAGAAAGAAAGAAAAAGAAGAAAAAGGACATGCTACACAGAAGAATCATAATAAGATAGAAAGAAAAAAAGAATGAGGTTGGGGCAAAGATAGATAGATAGATAGATAGAGAGAGAGAGAGAGAGAGAGAGAGAGAGAGAGCGATGGAGAGAAAGAGTGTTTGGGGGTGAGAGAAAGGGAGAAAGAAAGAGGGAGAAAGAAAGAGAGAGAGAGAGAGAGAGAGATTGTGCGCGTGTAGAAGCAATAACGCTAATCTGTTTCAATCAAACATTAATAAAAGATGGAGACGAATGAGAGAAAGAAAAAAAAGTGAGTGAGAGAGAGAGAGAGAGAGGAGAGAAGAAGAGAGAGAGAGAGAGAGAGAGAGTTAAATCAAGTTCATTATCATTTTACATATTGAAGTATTTCAATAGCTCTTAAGTAAACATTTCAAACCTTGTAATAATTATATTATCATACTGTAGTATATCCAAAAGTCCTGCTAGTTCCCACTATTTTCCTAATGTTTTTCTTTTATTTATCTTCCAAAAGTTTATTTTTCACTGTTATTGTTATTAGATATGTTTCGTAAATTTAGATATTTTCGTAAATAAGTATTTACCCTCAAGATCTCCTCAGCACGAATATGCTGAAACACAGGTTCAACTGTAATTAGTATTTCATATCATCATCATCTATCATCATGTCGGCGCAAGCAGCAACGGGATATGCCCATTTGACTTATCTCTCGGCCAACG
>CM042149.1:122158474-122189462 GCA_023376005.1 Doryteuthis pealeii
TATAAACCTTTCGTGACTAGATATGTTTTGTGGCGGAAATATATATATTTTTCCTTTTTTGGCAGCATCAAGGATTATATTGGAACTTCAATATCACACAAAAAGTATCAAAAATTCTAAAAATTAAAAGTATATAATAAATCTGTTGTTTTTTTCATGCCTTTAAGTAATTAAAATCTTCTCATTCGCAATCTATGAGGTGACGGCGGAATTAGAACTATTTGTCTAGCTCTTGAATGATTTCATAATGCTAAACTCTAAGTCTTCTGTTATTTCGTTACTCACACACACACACAATATATATATATATATAATTATATATATATATATATATATATATAATATATTAATTATATACTATACAATTTACAATATGTTCTGGTATACAATTTATACATAGCATGCATTGAAGGTCCTTCCTATGGACCTCTAAAAAATAAATTATATATGTCTATTTTGAAAAGGAAATGTCATAATATACACACAAAATGCATGCCTCGACATATGTATAACACCGACACACACGCACGACACACATATATACTTGAAAATACATGTATATACTATTAATTCTATTATTATATACTATATATAAATATAATTATATTATACCGGCGGCCAAACGGATATGGTTTCTGAATGACTATGGCCTGTGAAGTCCTGAGTTTCGATTCCTGTTCGGAGGAGAGTACGTTAGTATACATCGCTGAAGAGACCTTAATAAGTCGAAACAGTCTTTCGGTTTCTGCATGGCGAGCCATCCTTTGCGGGATTTACTTGTCAAGTTTTTTTCTGATGAATTATCGTTTTATACGATACATGCATTTATAATTGCCTTCAAGCAGAAATATAAATAATAATTTATTCAACATTGCTTCTAAAAACAAACATCAAAAATCTTATTCACTTCGCCGAAGAGCTTACGGCCGGGTTTGTTTTACTAAATAAACGTCTACTTGCCTACTATGGCAGGGGCGTTAATAGTTTCCTTGACAAGGTTAATTTCGCAGGGATTGTTCGCTATGTACCGGCGGCCGAACGGATATGGTCTCTGACTATGGCTGCGAAGTCCCGGTTTCGATTCCTGTCGGAGGGGAGTCGTTAGTATACATCGCTGAAGAGACTTATAAAGTCGAAACAGTCTGTACGGTGTTCTGCATGGCGAGCCATCCTTTGCGGGATTTTACTTGTCAAGTTTATCTATAATATTCGAATTTTATTCGATACATGCATTTATAATTGCCTTCAAGGCAAATATAAATATAAATTATATTATTTATATATATATATATATTATATATATATTTGTGTGGATTTCATGTCGACCGCCAACTAAGCTTAAAAGCGGCAACGTCTCCCATAAAATGAATGGAGCTCTCTCTGGTGGCTTTACATATATGCAGATAAATGTATTTATCGGGTAACATCCTTCTTCTGACCTGTACGTGCGGATGATAGAGGGTTAACAAGCCTGGCTGTTGATAAATTATTCGGGACTATATCCCAGCTGGCGGCAGCCTGCAAATGTCTAACCACACTGACAAGACGAAATACGTTGAAACCGGGGCTGTGACAATGACTATATATATGTATATATGTATTGTATATAATGTATACAAAAATCTAATAACTCTTAAACGAGATCTAATTAATACAAAACTATTTTTTATTAATAATTTTATTTTATAGTTTCAAGTGTTGTTTGACAAGAACGAGTGAAAGTTGTTTTGTTTTTTGTAGTTATAATCTTTTATTAAAATCACCCGAGAATATTTAAATATGCTTACGTCAAACGGAAATTTCGCTCTGTTTGACACTAACCCGGGAAAAAGAAGTAAAATCAAAACAATAACAGATGAGGTTAAAAGCAAATTCCACAAATTTGAAAAAGATTTTATCTTTTCAAAAGGTCCCGGGTTAAAACTTCAGGTATTTTCTTGATCGAAGTTAAGTAACTCGAGTCGGGAGGCACTCACTGTCAAACTTTAAAAGATTTCGGTCAAGATTGTTAAAAAAGTGGAGTGACATCGAGCAGAGAGAGAGAGGAGAAGAGGAGAGACGAGAGAGAAAGAGAGAGAGAGAGAGAGGAGAGAGAGAGTGGGTGATCAGAATTTGAGTGGAAACAGTATAATGAACGGAGGAGGGTGAATGACAGAAGGGGAGGAGGAAAGAAAGTGAAGGTGGAGAAAAGTCAGTTGCAAGGAAAGAGAGGGGTAGGAGAGTGGAGTGAAAGAGGAAAGAGAGAGAGAGAGAGAGAAGAGAGAGAGAGAAAGAAGGAAAAAAGAAAGAAAGAAAATATAGATGTGTAGGCAATTAGGGAAAAGGGATGAGAAGAAAGTCATGAAAGAAAGAAAAGAAAAAAAAGAAACAAGCGAAAATTTGGCGAGAGTGAAAAATTAGGAAGTCATATTTTTTTCAAAAGGCTTAGAAAGAAAAAAGAAAAGAACAAGATAGGGAGGAGGGGAGCAAGAGCACAAGAGAGAGAGAAGAGAAAGAGAGAGAGAGATAGAGAGAGAAAAGAAGAGAGAAAATCTACAAAAAAGGCGCTTAGAAAATTTATGGCTCCAACGCAAGTCCTGGGCGTTATAAGGCTAATGTGTCGACATTTGCCTGTCATACGTTGGGCATGGCGTTCGGCTTGATAATTTTTTTTTACTTAGTGGCTAAACATACTTGATATGAAATATACTATATCTTTAGTTCTTATAGTGTGTTTATTTCACGGGTTTTTTTTCCTCTTTTAATTCCGTTGTCATCGCCCCAAGATTCTAAAGTAAAGAATGTTACTATTTTTAGATATTATTCATATCACCAAGGAGCGCATGATGTAATTGTTATTGATAACGGAATTGGACTCAGTGACACGAGTTCAATTCCTAGCCAAGACTGGTTGGGAATTTACAGAAGACGTTAATACCCTTAGGAAAGGGTATGAATCTAGTCAACCCCTCAAGCTATGGGTAAATAGTAAAGCAGGACTGGGCTCTTGAACCTTTGGTACATTCAGCCTGTGTAATAGATGGAAAACTCTGAATTCCAACTCGTTAAATCCGCCAAGAAAACTGACTGTGTGTCACATCCTACTCGTTCAGAGTGGTTGGGTAAATATATTATATCTTCAGTGCTATTAATGAGATATTGTCTCTCTTTATATCCTTTCAAACATAAGTAGATACTCGGTGGCACCCATCTCTTCTTCTAGAACACCGAGGAAACTGTGTCCTTGGTATGACGTTAAACTGCATCTAATGATGAATTTCCAATGCTGGATCTCTGGGGTGTTGCGGGTACCTATTCTTCACCATTACTCTCAGGTCCACCCAGACCCGTAGTGGTAGTACCTGTTTCAAAAATTTTAAGAAATCAATCTTTTATAATTATACGAGGATCGACGAAAACCTCATAGGATGACCAATGCATTGTGACCAAATGAGGTTTATTTTTCAAAATAAATCCCCTTGCGTACCATAAACTTCTTTCCTCCTACCATGTCAAGTAGAGCAATAAAATATGCCGATTGCTCATCTGCAGACTTACGGTCCACATCCACCAATGGAGTCAGCAGTTGGCCGTGGGTGGTGACCAATGATCGTTAAGGACGGAATCCTGGTGTCTGATATGCAACACTCAATTTTGGCATTTATTTTGGCTTGACGGACTCTCGAAGATGTCCGACCCGATCAATATACTGGTAATGTCAAGCCCTAGCCCTTATATGATTTTATTCCTCAATTCTTTATTGGCAATCCTTAACCCTTTTTATCATATATCTTCTCTGTCTACACAAGGTAGTGCGATATACGTAAATTTCCACCGATTCTAAAATGGTCAGATTATGCTTAGACCAGAATAAACAGAACCCAAATTATTTATTTTCCCATTAAACTAACCCTAAACCCCAACCCTAACCCTAAACCCCCTAGTTAAAATTAAGTTTTATTACAAAATTTGTGGGTAGTGTTTTTTCTGGGTCACCCTAATTTTCCGACCGTTTTTCAAGTTCAGCCGAGATAAGTTCGAAAGACCATTTTTTACGGTTTTTAGTAAAAAAAGAAAGAGAAAAAGAAGGAAGTGGTGACTCAAATAGAATAGAGAAGAACTCATTGGAATGATTAGACCGGCTTGAATATGTATTGCACACGCGCACTCCTAAAACGTTGAATAGTTCTACATATACAGACGGCAGCACACGGACAAAGAAATCTGTTGGGGTATTTTTGAGTATACGGTATGCTGAAGATCACAAATTACATTCATAAACTGTTCCAAAACAGCGGTGGTTGAATCGGCCAATACAACACCCAAACATGTATTTGATTTAGAATTTAAAGGCTTTGATAAATTGTCCGAAATTAGTCGCTGGAAGCACAGACCAACAGACAAGGGTTATACAATTTTCTAAGAACGCATCAGCAGACAAGCATTGAAACTGATACTACATCTTTCTCGATTGGGCCAAACGTTGTCACAAGGGATCGCCACTCTAAGAATACTTTCAACTACAGACCTAAAATGCTACATGAATCCTTACAAAATCTATAAATCAACATAATTTGTTCTAAGATAAGGAATGCATCCTTCTGAGTAAAACGAAATGTAGGACTGATGGTTCTCAATATATATATATATATATAATATATATTATATAATATATAATATAAATATATATATATATGCGTGTGTGCGTATAATTATATATATATATATATATATATATATATTATATATATAATATATATATATATACACGGACATAACACACACCAAAAGAAAAAAAGAATCAGTTGGGCCTGAAAATAAACAAACAGGCTACTGTTTAATAATAAAACCAAAAGGTAGGCCAAACCTGCAATGATAATCAGACATTGTTGAACACACACACACACACACACACACAACACACAGGGTCCCAGCTGAAACAATTCGCCGACCCCCACTACCTCAAGTCTGTGTTAACTCAGAGTACTGCTCTTGCTAATAATAAACCATATTTGCTACAACTTGTCGACTTTTTTTTCAACAACGTGTATTTGCTAGCCGATTTCGATCATTTCATCTGAATATTGTGGGCCACACGCACATAAATATACACATAAACAGACACCCAGGTACACCCACTAACACACAGGCAGGGTCCCAGCTGAAACAATTCGCCGACCCCCACTACCTCAAGTCTGTGTTAACTCAGAGTACTGCTCTTTGCTAATAATAAACCATATTTGCTACAACTTGTCGACTTTTTTTCACAACGTGTATTTGCTAGACGATTTCGATCATTTCATCTGATCTTGTGCCACACGCACATAAATATACACATAAACAGACACCCAGGCACACCCACTAACACACAGGCAGAGGATTTGGAAGATATAAGACACAAAACAAAATGGACAGTCGCTAGCAAGAGATTCAGTTTCAGCAATCTTCTGTAGAAGAGATTTTATCTCGAAATATTAAGAATGAATTAGAGGTTAACACACAACACCATAGTTACCTTATTTTTCTTTACACTTGCATTGTGATAGCCTTTAAAACCAACCACCAAACCTATATAAACAAATTCTTCAAAACATTAATGAACACTCATATATATATATATATATATATATATATATATATATATATTGACAGATATATTAAACAACCATAGTAAAATAAATACCCACAAATTGATTCACATCTTTCATTTTAATATCCACGAAAAACAATTTCCGGTGAAATTTAAAAACGTAAACAAGCGCCCCAATGTAACGTAACATCTTATTCAATGAACACACGTGTAATCGGCTGCAATTAATCGGTAACTCGATTAATTCATTGGATTTAACCCTGAATGACCCTAACGGTGAAACTCGAGTAGGTTTCTATTGTATCCATTTCTTTAATAAATTTGCTCTAGTTTGTATTGAGCACTTTGTATTTGTTTTATCGCGGACTTAACCCCTGGATTCTGCGCACCTCCAACGATCGTGCCCATATTCACCAGTAAGCCACCCTTTATCTATTAAATATATATTGACAGATAGATAGATAGTTAGATACATGAATGGTATCGAGTGTTTCCCGTGATAGGATTCAACTAAATTGGTTGTGCTACTATCGAAAGACCCTTATATTCATTCATAAGAATATACTTATTTATGGTCAATGTGTATAATATTGTGAATACATTAGCCATATTCTCTCGTAACGTTTGTCATAACTAATCTGATAACTAATCATCCCCGTCCTAAGAAATATCGTATTCTATTTTTAATACACAAAATATTAACTTTTGATAGTACCGACCCTCAGCTTATCCACTCTCCCCGGCGAATCGTTTTCATCTACGTTTCGTTTTTTTCTGAGATGAGGTTGTCGTTTCTGATCGAAACTGCCACGGGTCGGGTCCACAAGGAAACAAACAAAAGTCAATAGGAGGCCCACTCGGCTGTCTTTATTGATGACTGGTTTCTGTGACGCATAGCTTTTTAGCGTAAGTCAAGCTGACCCTAACTATAGCATCCCTCTTCCTCTGTATCCAATTGTGACTCGCTCCTTACTCTGTCCTAAACTGCTTGAGACGCACTGCTAAATATATGTTATGTATTTACTGCGTACATACATACGGATGTGACACAAGGGCATTTTTATGTGGGCCCACCCACAAGCCGAAGCTCAATGGTGGTAGGTGGAAAAAACCTCAAGGGGGTGCCTCAGGCGCTGGGCAATAAACCCAGCACTGTCCCTTTAAATCAAGGGGGCAGGCATTGCCTGGTGGGAAAGTCCCCTGGGATCGACGCTATTAACTTGTAAAGATCCAGGACGAAAGCCGCTCGACCCCCAACCCGTTGGGCGGGTTTGTTATCACCTTAGAAAGAGACTAAGTTGATGAATAAAGTCGAATTTTGCCCAAAAGTTGTCGTTTTATTAGTTAGGCCCGGGACTTATTGAGTAATATGTTAAGTCTTTTAGTACAACTAGTACAAAATAAAAAACGCCCCCGGGCGATGTAAAAATAAATTTTTGAAACATATTGCCTGAGGGGTGGGAGTAAAAAATTCAATGTCAGCGAGTTTGTACCCCAAGTAAGTAAGATCATCAAATTCATTAAAGGATTAAAAAATAAAACAATTTGAAATGTAAACTTTAAATATGTATTAAAATAAAACAAATTATATATAGATATATAATACCAGTCATGTATTTATTAAAACTTGTTTTAAAAAACAATGAGGAATGTCTAATGTTGCATGTTCAAATTTTGAGTGTATTTATTCTATGTTATGACGATTTCGGGTAATGTGACGTAGCAGTGACGTAATTTTGTTACAGACAAAAACCGGAAGCGAATCACCATTATTAATAGATGTATTTGTTAATGTAGATTTTAAGTGGCGTTTTGGTAGAGTGAGAAGTTTTCAGAAAAATTATTACTACAACTCTGCAGCCTTGCCGGCTGGGGCTTTAAGATGCACCGACTGCACCTCGGCGCAGTGATAAGACTCTGCACCTAATGTGGCCACTTATTGGCCGTGGGTGGTGACCCATGATGCTTAATGAAGGAATCCTGGTGGCCGAGCTCTTCGTGACATATATCACTCCACTTTGGCACTTACTTAGGCTAGACGGGTGTTCGTTGAGATACCCTCTGATCCATCGGTTGTTCACGTCAAACCGTAGCACGTAAACGAATGTCATAAGCCCATTGCCCTTATTGCAAGCCCCCTTTTATCATATGTGCTATAACGGTCTGCAACTATGCTAGGGGGACTGCACCTCTTCAGGGGAGTAAGACCCGCCCTAAAAAGACAATTGGGTCACCTGTAGGCTGTGGGTGATTAAGGACGGAATCCTGGTGAGTAAGTAGACTCTATTCCGGTCCTTACGAAATGACCTCGTCTCGATCAATCGGCTGGTCACATTAAGCCGTATCACTTATATCATTAACCCGACCGTGTTGCCCTTATGGCAACATTCCAATCCTTTTTATCATATATGTGGTAGAAAGTGGTGGATGAGGGGTTTTAATACCATGGGTATGACGTTTAACTCTATCTGATGCCGAAGTTCCAATTCAGGAGCTCTGGGGAATGTGGAGTAACCCCTGATCACCATTACTCTTAGGTCCAGTCCGTCCCGAAGTGGTAGTACCTTTTAGGATCGATTCTGTGGGTTAAATAGAAAATCATGAGTTTAAAAAAAAAGATGTTTAAAAAATGAATGAATAAAACAAAAACGTGCTCGTCATAAAAGGGACCGGTACCATTATATTATGTGGCCTACCTTTTGGATGTGGCCTAGGAAATCATGTATCTCTTATAGTATGTGGCCTACCATAAAAAGCATATTATAATGTTATAATAATTACTGTTAACCCTAACTCAAACCTCTAATCCTAACCCTATTTCAGAATTTTAGAATATTTTAGAATTAAATAGATATCTGATTCATGTAAATTATAGATGAATTCTTTTTTAATTATTCTTAATTACTATATACAACTTATGAGGGAATTGCATTTCTCGAAATTGAATATAAGTGAAATATAATTAGTTTCAATAAATTGCCTTCTACTTATATCTATAAATATACTCTTATCGGGTAGGACACATTCAAACCGGGTAGGCCACATATTATAAAAGAATCAAAAAGGTAGGCCACATACTATAACGGCACCAACCTTTTGAATGTGGCCTATAAATATACTCTTACTGAGGTAGGACACATTCAAACCGGGTAGGCCACATATTATAACAGAATCAATAACGGCACCAAACTTTTGAATATGGCCAACGAAATCATATCTCTCTTATAGTATGTGGCCTACCATAAAGAAGCATATTATAATGTTATAATAATAACTGCTAACCCTATTTCAGAATTTTAGAATATTTTAGAATTAGGCCACATACTATAACAGGATCAACAAGGTAGGCCACATACTATAAACGGCACCAAAGAACAATGGTTGACATGCCGTAAAACCCAACCAAGTAATCAACAGACCAACAACTACAAAACTTTGGGTTTCTTGTATGTGTGGGTTTATTCATGAAGCCCAGGTATTTTTCAAACCCAGTGAGTCATAAATTGGAATTGGGTGGTGATGAAAAAATATGAGAATCCTTACACATCCACATATTGAATTTAGTTTTTTTTTGCTTTAAGTTCTTTTTTTCGAAATTTGAAAATCCTACAGTTGATTATTGATTCACATATTTAAAAAAAAAAGTTTTATTTGATTGGCCCGTGGATTCAATCTGCTGACGTATTCAAATTTCCACGAATGCTGCTGGAGGAAATCATGTTTTTTTTAATTTGAAGGATTTCTTCGCCACTCGTCGCCATTCAGAATGAAACATAATGATAAAATATTTTTCTCTCTTTTTGTTTTTGTATATTTTCACAAAGATTATAACCTCCTTTTTTTCTTGCTTTTCACTCAAATCTGCGTTATGAAAAAGTCGGGATTCCAGGACTCTCCCAAGTATTCAAGCTGATCTTAGCAGCAGTCCTTTGAATTATCCCGGAGGGTCTCCCTTCTGAAATCTGCGTTAGAAATTCTCATCAGGGCTCCAGGACTCTCCTAAATATTCAAGCCGATCTTAGCAGTACTGTGAATTATTCTGAAGAGTCTCAATTCTTCTTCTGATATCCAGCTCCCCCAGTCTATTTCCAGATATTTGTGGATCATTCCAAGTGCTCCAACTACAATTGGTATCACTGTCTCCTCTGTGTTCCACAACTTTATTTATCTCTCAGGCAAGGTCAAGGTGTTTATCAATTTTACTCTTTGCAAGTTTTTCACGCCAGTATTAACTTGAAATCTGAAATCTGAGTTAAAACAAGACTTCTGATGTCTCCAGAACTATTCAAAGTAGTCTAGCTCATTTAAAGAGTGCTGTGGTCTGAATAGTCTCGATTCTTCCTCTAATATCCAGTTTCTGTTTCAGAAATAGACGGTAGTGATCAAATACCTTGAGTCCTTGGAGGTCTTACATCCACGAAACAGGACCGGTTTAGCTCAGTCGGTAGAGCGTTCGACTAGGAACCACAAGGTTCCGGGCTCGATACTGGTCTTCGCCAACTCAGCGTATGAGTAGCACATGGATCTGTACGGTAAAGTAAGAATATGATGGTAAGTGTAGCGCTCCACCCCAGACGCTAAAATACTTTTCTTGGCTTAGTGCAAGTGAAAAGGAGATAGACTCCCTCGCTGTCTGAATGATACTGAGTTTAGGTTATTACGACGACTTTTTACTACGATCTTACAGTCAATGAAGTTAACCACTACACCACGGGGACCCTGTAACTACCGCTTAACGGAACAGTTAATTATATCTAATTTCATATAGTTATTTCTGTTTATAAAAATTAAATACAACCACAGTATTCAATTTAGAGTAGTTTAATAGGTTTAATACGATTTGGTGCCGACCACTGGTTTCTGCAGTCTATGAACCCTAACCGGAAAACGGTAAGAGGAAGTCATGAACAAGCCTTTAGAGTTTTATATCACTGGTCGGGGACAGGCGACAACGATACGCACTTTCACATTTCTTTGAGGATTTTCTATTTCTTTGAGGATTTCCTATTTTTTGAGGATTTTCTATTTTCTTTGAAAAGTATTCGCTGTTATCCGTTTATTAAAGGCTATTTGTTTTCCTTGTACAGTTTCACGGTGTTTATTAAATAAACTTAATGAAATCAGTAAAGAAACGTCATGCGTCACTTTCTACGAAGACCAGTAGGCAGTAAAAGACTCCCCGCCATGAATTGTATTGCCATTTATTTATATTTTTAATTCAAGAAAACGCAAAAGTATTAATTTCTATCAAACCTGGTGAATGAAACTGCCCACGAAAACTGATACGAATCGGGAGAATTATTTTTTTTATTGTGGAATTCCTACTGAGTCATTGTTGTGTTTAGTTTATTTGTTTATTTTCTGTGAGAATTGGTTCCGTTTCATTGTCATTTCTCGTTTGGTTTTTAAATACGAGACGAGACGATCGAGACCCAACAGCCGAATGAACTTACCTTCGATGTCTAGTGACAAAACACACACCTCTACCTAATCATGTGACACAGATGTCCCCGAGATAATTGGGATCATTTTTACCGTGCAAAACAGCCTCTACAAAGATTGCTTCGATAGAACACTGCCTAAACTAATGTAATTTCAGCAATATTTTTTCTTTCTTATTTTCCTTTTTTTTCTATTCCTTTTTCCTTTTTCTGGCAAGAAAAGTAAAAAAAAATAATAAAAAAAAAAGCAGAAAAATAAGAAAAAAAAAAATTTCTGTAAAAATACATTTTCATCTGCAAACAGTCATATACACTTATTATCAAATCGACCCGTCCTATAATAATTATCGTAGTAGGAAAAATGACACGAGTTCAAATTTCGGAACGTGGCTTGTTGCAGTTAAAACATAAATCCCAATATCCCCTGGACATAAACCGCTTCTATAAACTGCATCTAATTGTGAAGTTCAATTACGAAAACTCTGGGTAATGTGGAGTAACTCTTCATCCCATTACTCCCATGGCCCCACCCAGACCTGGAGTGGTAGTATCAGTAGACTTTAAACAAAATTCAATACCCGACAAGACTGAATTGTTAGTCAATATTTTAAAGACTTTTTTATTCTCATTGATTATCGCTAATTTAATGGCAGGCACCAGGATTCGAATCTTGAGTATGCACGGATGGCTACCATGGCCAACCGGTGTCCCAATTGGCGAGGTTTTTTTTTTACCCTTCCGCAGAGGTGCAGTTAGTGTATTCTAAAAGACCGCAGCCGACGTAGCATGGGCGGTTCATATGGAGGATGTGCTGTCCGACAAAGCAGCAAATTCTCTTGTCAATACTAATGCTGTGGTCCAAGGCAAAGGTAGGAAAACAATGCAGTTTAGCAAAGCAGTGTCGCAAAGTTGCTGTGTACCCTGAAGTTCAGCGTTACTTCCATCTTAGGGAATCGTCTCCAGGATTTGTTTCCGTGGTTTTCTCCCCTATCTTTCCTCAGGATCATATAAAGCCACTCGGTGCGATGGTCTTTGTAACAATCTCTTTTTGTTCCTATGTGTTATATACTGGACACCGTCAAGGAACACGGAACACCTGTTAATTTAATGAATAAAAGATTATATCTAATATTTCGTCGGTTTGTTTGCAACTGAGAGTAGTTTAGAAGGCGTTACACATACACTGAGGCCCTTCGCGGAGTTCCTCTGCAAGCGATCTCAAACTGGTCCTCGGCCTACTTAAATTGATTTCCACGGGCGGTTTTTATTATATTGAACCTCAAGGGGTACACGGCTTACTTTGATGTGACACCGATACGCAGTTTTTTTATGTAGACACAACCTCCTCAACTCACGCAGCCTGATTTTATTGGTTATGAGCAACGCCTACCAGATTTTCTGTGCCTACACGTGTACAAATGTACCCCTGCAATCGCTGGGTGCAAAAGGTCAGTTCAATGCCATAATTCCCTGTTTTTTGTTTCCAGACGCACACTTGACAACCCAGCACAATCCCTGCGTGCAGTCCGTGCTCCAGGTGCACCGATTGAACCAGGCATATATTACACTAGATGGATTGAAGAGAATAAAATAGCAACGCACAGTATCCAATATATTTTGAAGATCTTGTATGGCACAATGTTTATGCTGCATTCACTCTCCTCTTTATTTTTTCTGGCGTCGAGCTAAATGAGGACGTCTCGGCTATTTATGGCATCTACGTCAGTTGCTGATTTGGACCGACAAGAACAAATTGCTTGGTGCACGAAAAACGAATTGACTCGATCAAAAGATCTACATTTCAAATAAAAAAAAAATAATAATAAAGAAGCAATGAATGTTCAGTTTTTGTGACTATAGAGACGAGTTCGTTATCTTCAAAAAGATTCTACAAAACATACAAGAGAGAAAGAAAAAAATCATTAATTTGAGGAAGAGACAACGCATTCATGTTTGAAAGTTATGAGACAGGTTTCGTGCTACTTCGCCCTGTATTGAGTCTGTAAGGTTGAAATTGGACAAAATAGTATAGCCATTAATTATTATTATTATTATTATATTATTTACAACTTTTCTGGTAAAATTTTTCTGGTTTGTAAAAGAGTTAGAAACAGAAAAAGCATCAGTATCGCCAGTCTATCTCGGCCTATGTATTCAAAGTGTGTTCTATATCTATCTATCTATCTATCTATCTATATATATATATATAGTGTGTGGTGTGTGTGTGTGGTGGTGTGTGTGTGAGAGAGAGAGAGAGGAGAAAGGGAGAGAGAGAGAGAGAGTGTGTGTGTGTGTGTGTGTGTGTGTGTGTCTTGTGTTTCATATCTAAACCATCTAATCTATTTTTCTATCTTTCTATCTATTTATTTATCTAATCTATCTATTAAACTATTCTATGCAATGTTTCATAATTATCTATCATCTATCTATCTACTCATCCATCTATCTATTCCGACGCAGTGTTTATATCTAGCTTATCGACGCGAGTATTCATATTTATCTATTTATTTATGAACCCCATTAGAGAATGTAATTCCCACTCTATCTACAAACAGGATTTTACTAACTTTTTTAGATACCACAAGGTTGCCTAGTTCCAAATACCGGCCTGTGTCCCAACTCAGCGTATGAGTAAGCACAGGGATCTGTCTGTAAAGTAAGGAGTTTGATGGTAGGTTGTGGTATCCCATATCAGACCGCTAAAAATAAATCTCCTTGGTCCTAGCGGCTAGTAAGAAAAGGGAATGACTCCCTCGCTGATTGGCTGCATACCGACTAGGCGCAACCTGAACGACTTAACAATTAATGATAATTTTGTAATTTTGTAATCCATAAATCATTTCTTATCAATTGGAAACTTAATATAACTTTCACGGCACCGTTGAGGAGGAGAACAGTTTGCATTTTCCATAGTACTGTTGGGTTGTCTCTCCGCTTAGCCTGGAAGAGTTATCTTTCTCTGTTCTCGTTCTCACCAACCAGGTGTTTTGCCTATTTAAGCAAGGCAAGCGCGCAGTTTCAAACCTCTTCTTCTTCTTTCTGTAGGCACTACCTCACACACATGGGTTAGACTTTAATGTCTACACCTTTCTCGGTGGGGTTCGGCCCTCAACGCAACGCTAGTAGTGACAGTTTCCCTTATGGACTCTCCCATAACTTCCTTACTTCTATATGTACATTAGGTATCTCTGTATATCCTTCCTTATTATACTCTATTCATGAATGTGTTCTTTTTTATATGCTTCTTGTATTTCTGTTATAACTGTATAATTTTTCCATGTGCTTGTTTAATACATGGAAAGTCCATGTTATGTTTAACACTCGTGTCGGGGTTGTTTTGTTCAAGTACCAATGATAACATTATTATAACCTTAGAAAATTACAGTCATCTAACACACTTTCGAAATTTAATATGAATCCAAATATTTTCTTTCCAGCTATGGGAAAATCATAGGGCATACTGGAATCTTTAACCTTGGTTTGCAACTGTTTCTAAGCAAAGAATTACTGTGATTAACATGGACGGTCAAGCCTTTAAAGCCAGTGGAACAGTTCACATACTAGGTAGTAATATCTCATCCACAGAAAGCGATGTTAATACACGTATAAGAAAGGCATAGGGCCGGCCACAAACAGATTATCAGTAATATGGAGATCCGATCTCACTGACAAGCTAAAGCGAAAATTCTTCCAGGCTGTGTATATCAGTAAACTGCTGTAATGGCTGCACCACATGGACCCTTACAAAGCGCCTGCGAGAATAAGCTAAATAGGACCTGCCAGAATGTTGCGAAGCAGTCCTGAACAAGTCGTGGAATGCCAGCAACCCCACAAAGAAGCAAACTATATGGTCACCTGCCTCCCATCTCAACAAACATCAGGGTGAGATGGACTGGCATGCTGGACACTGCTGGAGAAGCGAGAACCGAACCTCAAAAGCGACGTTCTCCTGTGAGCCAACACATTGGACATGCTAACGTAGAACGCCCACTAAGGAACCTACATTGACCAACTATGCGGTAGACTCGGATCTGTAATCGGAGACTCCCAAGGGCCATGAGTATAGGGAAAGGTTGGCGAAGCGATCAGTCATGGATATCCTGCTGCTTGCGCGACATGATGATGATGATGATGATGATGAAATATAAATTACAGTTTGAACCTGTGTTTTCAGCAATATTCCGTGCTGAGGAGATCTTGGGTAAATCTTATTTACGAAATATCTAAATTTACGAACAATATCTAAATAACAATAACAGTGAAAATAAACTTTTTGAAGATAAATAAAAGAAAAAACATTAGGAAAATAGTGGGAAAATAGCAGGATTTCGGGATATAAAACTACAGTAAATGATTAATTAATTACAAGGTTTGAAATGTTTTACTTAAGAGCTATTACAGTAGTTTCAAATATGTAAAATTATAATGATCTTGATTTAACTTTCTCTCTCTCTCTCTCTCTCTCTCCACTCTTTTTTCTTTCTCTCATTGCGTTCCCATGCTTTTAATAATGTTTGATTGAAACAGATTAGCGTTATTGCTTCTGCGCGCCAATGCTTCTCTCTCTCTCTCTTTCTTTCTTTCTCGCCTCTTTCTTTCTCGCCTCTCTCTCTCTCACCCCCAAACCACTCTTCTCTCCATCGCTATCTCTCTCTCTCTATCTATCTATCTATATTTTGGCCCCAATCTCATTCGTTTTCTTTTTTCCTTCTATCCATTATAATTCTTCTGTGTAGGCAATAGTCCCTTTTTTAATCTTTTCTTCTTCCTAATAAAAACTGACTGGTCGCATTATTTAGCTGAGGCGCACCACTCATAAAAAATAAGAAAATTAGCGGTAAGCTACAGCAGATAAATCAGTATTTACTTTTTGTATTTCATCTTAGACGATTTGGGACGGTCCTGCATTTCAACCAGAGGGTGTTGACAAGATGATAACGGTCGTTACAATAAAGAACAAAAGTATTCTTATTATTATAAGTGAAAATTTTGAGTTAAACGTAGATTGAGTTTTCCGGTTTATAAAAGTCAAGTATTTTCACATACAAATGTATTTGCATGAAATCTTCATTTTAATGGAAGTTGTTCTCGCAGGAGAGTAACTGTTTCGGTTTTTATGGCGGGAACTGATTGAAATTTGACGGTTTTGCCTAATAAACGTGAATAGTGAAACCGGCCGATTCTTTATTTCATCAATGTTTCCAACTTTTTTTCACAGACTCGCTTTGGCCTTATTCTGACGAATTGTATTTCAATTTCTCCCTGTGGCGCTTTAAATATACTGCATTATCTTCTAAAGGATTGTAGAACGTTTGCCTTTTTGAAAGCGTCGGTTTTGGTTGTTTGGGGGGGTAAAAACGTTTGTGGGATGAAAAAGGGGAAAGAGGTTTTTTTTCAGGGGGTGTGAACCGCCCCCCCGCCCCCTTAGTGTTTTTTGTTGTGTTGTTTTTGTGGTTTTGATGTGTGAAAAAAAGAAAATTGTTGGGGGGGGGGGGTGCCCCCCCCCAAAAATTTATAATTTTGCAGCCATTTTAAAAAAAGAAAATGTGAAGATATTTTAATTAGCTATCATTTTTTTTTTTTTCAAATCAAGAAGGGTAGAGAAGAAGGAAATAAATCGATGATATAGATATTATGAAATAAGGCCCATTGCTATCTTATATATATTTTTTAATCTTTTCTGAAATAACTTTTTATAGGAATTTTGGAAATATTTGCTTTACTTCATGTGGAAGATATGTTTGAAAAATGTTTGGCAAAATCAAGTCCGACGCGTGGGATACTGAACAACAACTTCAGAAGTAGAACACAAACAACAACAGCAAAAACTAAACAACACCAAATACACTTCAATTTAAGGCACATATTCTCCGAAAAAATTGTCAGCTAAAAAAAGCCATATCAAAACACATTGTTTGTTTGTTTACTTCTCATATATATATAATATATATATATATATATATAAGAAATGGATATAAAGTAACCTACTCGAGTTTCATCATCTGAATCGTCAGGGTTTACATCCGCTGAATTAACCGAGTTTTCGATTAGTATCAGTTGATACCACGTATGTCTGTTGAATGGATCTTATAAGATCTATTCCAAAGACATACGTAGTATCAACTGATATTAATCGAAAACTCGATTAATTCAGCGGATGTAACCCTGACGATTCAGATGATGAAACTCGAGTAGGTTACTTTAAATCCTTTTCTTAAATAATATTTTGCTCTACATTGTATTGAGCACTTTGGTATTTGTTTTTTCACGGTCTTAACCCCTGGATTCTGTGCGCTCCAACTATCGTACCCGTACACACCGTACAGACACTACTCATATATATATATATTTATAATATATATAATATATATATATATATATATACACACACATATATATATATATATATATATTAATATATATAGTATATTTTGTAGATAGATGAAATATATTATTGTGCAATTTTATTGAAGTTGTATTTGGTGTTGTTTTAGTTTTTGCTGTTGTTGTTTTGTGTTCTACTTTCTGAAGTTGTTTGTTTCGAGTATCCACGGTCGACTGATTTTGCCAACATTTTCAAACGATATCTCCACATGAAGAAAGCAAATATTCCCAAAATTCTATAAAAAAGTTATTTCAGAAAGATTAAAAAATATATATAAGATAGTCAATGGCTTTTTCATAATATCTATATCATCGATTTATTTTTCCTCTTCCTCTACCCTTCTTGATTTGAAAAAAAAAATGATAGTAATAAAAATATCTTAATTATTGCACATTCTAAAAAAGAAACTCTATTTCCACAACAAAACCGACGCTTTCAAAAGCAAACGTTCTACAATCCTTTAGAATATGAGTATATTTAAAAGCGCCACAGGGAGAAAATTGAAATACAATCGTCAGAATAAGCAAAGCGAGTCTGTGAAAAAAAGGTTGAACATTTGATGAAAATAAAGAATCGGCCGGTTTCACTATTCACAGTTTTATTAGCAAAACCGTCAAAATTTCAATCAGTTCCCGCCATAAAAACCGAAACAGTTACTCTCCTGCGAGAACAACTTCCATTAAAATGAAGATTTCCATGCAAGATACATTGTATGTGAAAATACTTGACTTTTATTAACCGGAAAACTCAATCTACGTTTAACTCAAAATTTCCACTATAATAATAAGAATACTTTGTTCTTTATTAGTACGACCGTTATCATCTTGCAACACCCTCTGGTTTGAAATGAGACCGTCCAAATCGTCTAAGATGAAATACAAAAATGTAAATACTGATTATCTGCTGTAGCTTATCCGCTAATTTCTTTTTTTTATGAGTGTTTGTCGCCTCAGCTAAATAATGACCAGTCAGTTTTTATTAGAAAGAAAGAAAAGAAGAAAAGGGACATGCTACACAGAAGAATTATAATGATAGAAAGAAAAGAAAGAAAACGAATGAGATTGGGCAAATATAGATAGATAGATAGAGAGAGAGAGATAGCGATGGAGAGAAAAGAGTGTTTGGGTGAGAGAGAGAGAGGGAGAAAGAAAGAGGGAGAAAGAAAGAAAGAGAGAGAGAGGAGATTGTGCGCGTGCAGAAGCAATAACGCTAATCTGTTTCAATCAAACATTATTAAAAGATGGGACGAATGAGAGAAAGAAAAAAGAGTGGGAGAGAGAGAGAGAGAAGAGAGAAAGTTAAATCAGATCATTATAATTTTTACATATTGAACTACTGTAATAGCTCTAAGTAAACATTTCAAACTTGTAATAATTATATTCATTATACTGTAGTATATCCGAAAGTCCTGCTAGTTCCCACTATTTTCCTAATGTTTTTTCTTTTATTTATCTTCAAAAAGTTTATTTTCACTGTTATTGTTTATTAGATATGTTCGTAAATTTAGATATTTTCGTAAATAAGTATTTACCCAAGATCTCCCTCAGCACGAATATGCTGAAACACAGGTTCAACTGTAATTAGTATTTCATCATCATCTCATCATCATCATGTCGCGCAAGCAGCATGGATATCCATGACTATCTCTCGCCAACCTTCCCTATTACTCATGGCCCTTGGGAGGTCTTCCGTACAGCATCCCGAGTCTCCGCATAGTTGGTCAATGTAGGTCCTTAGTGGGCGTTCTACGTTAGCATGTCCATGTGTTGGCTTCACAGGAGAACGTCGCTTTTGAGTTCGTTCTCGCTTCTCCAGCAGTGTCCAGCATGCCTAGTCCCATCTCACCCTGATGGTTTGTGAGATGGGAGGCAGGTGACCATAATAGTTGCTTCCTTTGTGGGTGCTGCTTCCACGACTTGTTCAGGACTGCTTCGCAACATTCTTGTGCAGGTCCTATTTAGCTTATTCTCGAGGCGCTTTGTAAGGGTCCATGTGGTGCAGCCATACAGCAGTACTGATATAACACAGCCTGGAAGAATTTTCGCTTTTAGCTTGTCAGTGAGATCGATCTCCTATTACTGATAATCTGTTTGTGGCCGCCCATGCCTTTCTTATACGTGTATTAACATCGCTTTCTGTGGATGAGATATTACTACCTAGGTATGTGAACTGTTCCACTGGCTTAAAAAGGCTTACCGTCATGTAATTCACAGTAAATCTTTTGCTTAGAACAGTTGCAAAACCAAGGTTAAAGATTCCAGTATGCCTATGATTTTCCCATAGCTGGAAAGAAAATATTTGGATTCATATATTTCGAAAGTGTGTTAGTACTGTAATTTTCAAGGTTATAATAATGTTTATAATTGGTTGAACAAAACAACCCGACACGAGTGTTAAACATAACATGGACTTTCCATGTATTAAACAAGCACATGGAAATTATACATATAAACAGAAATACAAAGAAGATATAAAAAAGAACACATTCATGAATAGAGGTATAATAAGGAGGTATACAAGAGATACCTAAATGTACATATAGAAGTAAGGGATAGTTATGGAGAGTCCATAGGGAACTGTCACTTACTAGCGTTGCGTTGAGGGCCGAGGACCCCACCCGAGAAAGGTGTAGATAAAAGTCTAACCCATGTGTGTGAGGTGCTACAGAAGAGAAGAAGAGGATTCGAAACTGGCGCTTGCCTGCTTAAATAGCAAACACCTGGTGGTGAGAAACGAGAATCCAGAGGGAAGATAAACTCTTCCAGGCAAGGGAAGACAACCCAACAGTACTATGGAAAATGCAAACTGTCTCCTCCTCATACGGTGCGGTGAAGTTATATAAGTTCAATTGGTAAAGAATGATTTATGATTACAAAATTACAAAATTAATCATTATTGTTAAGTCGTCAGGTTGGCCTAGTCGTATCAGCAATCAGCGAGGGAGTCTATCCCTTTTCTCTAGCGCTAGACCAAGGAGAATTATTTTAGCGTCTGATATGGGATACCACACCTACCATCAACTCCTTACTTTACAGTACAGATCCCTGTGTTACTCATACGCTGAGTTGGGCACAGGCCGTATTGAACTAGGAACCTTGTGGTATCTAAAAAAAGTTAGTAAAATCCTGTTTTGTAGATAAGAGTGAATACATTCTCTGAATGGGTTCATAAATAAATAGATAAATATGAATACTCGGCGTCGATAGGTAGATATAACACCGTCGGAATAGATAGATGGGATGGATAGATAGATAGATAGATAGATAATTATGAAACACATTGCATGAATAGTTTAATAGATAGATAGATAAATAAATAGATAGAAAGATAGAAAATAGATAGATGGTTAGATATGAACACACAGACACACACACACACACACACACACACACACTCTCTCTCTCTCTCTCCCTCTCCCTCTCTCTCTCTCCACACACACCACACACACACCACACACCACATATATATATATATATAGATAGATAGATAGATAGAATAGATATGAACACACTTTGAATACATAGGACCGAGATAGACTGGCTGATAATGATGCTTTTTCTGTTTCTAACTCTTTTACAATCCAGAAAAATTTACCAGAAAGTTGTAAAATAATAATAATAATAATATAATAATAATGGCTATACTATTTTGTCCAATTTCAACCTTACAGACTCAATACAGGCGAAGTTAGCACGAACCTGTCATAACTGTCAACATGAATGCGTGTCTCTTCTCAAATTTAATGATTTTTTTTCTTCTCTCTTGTATGTTTTGTAGAATCTTTTGAAGATAACGAACTCGTCCTCTATAGTCACAAAAACTGACATTTCATTCTTCTTTATTATTATTTTTTTTTTTATTGAAATGTGATCTTTGATCGGTCAATTCGTTTTCGTGCACCAAGCAATTTGTTCTTTCGGTCAATCAGCACTGACGTAGATGCCATAAATAGCCGAGACGTCCTCATTAGCTCGACGCTCAGAAAAATAAAGAGAGATGAATGCAGCATAAACATTGTGCCATACAAGATCTTCAAAATATTTGGATACTGTGCGTTGTTTTTATCTCTTCAATCCATCTAGTGTAATATATTGCCTGGTCAATCGGTTTGCACCTGGAGCACGGACTGCACGCAGGATGTGCTTGGGTGTCAAGTGTGCGTCTGGAAAACAAAAAAACAGGATATGGCATTGAACTGACCTTTTGCACCCAGCGATGCAGGGGTACATTTGTCAACGTGTAGGCACAGAAAATCTGTAGGCGTTGCTCATAACCAATAAAATCAGGCTGCGTGGGTGAGGAGGTGTGTCTACAAAAAAAAAACTGCGTAGGTGTCACGATCAAAGAGGCGTGACCCCTTGAGTTCAATAATAATAAAAACGCCCGTGGAAATCAATTTAAGTAGGCCGAGACCAGGTTTGAGATCGCTTGCAGAGAACTCCGGAAGGCTCAGTGTATGTGTAACGCCTTCTAACTACTCTCAGTTTGCAAACAACCGACGAAATATAGATTAATCTTTTATTTTCATAATACAGGTGTTCCGTTGTTCTTGACGGGTCCAGTATAATAACACTAGGACAAGAAGAGATTGTTACAAGACCATCGCTACCGAGTGGCTTTTTATATGATCCTGAGGAAAGATGGGGAGAAAACACGGAAACAAATCCGGAGACCGATTCCCTAAGATGGAGTAACGCTGAACTTCAGGGCTACACAGCAACTTTTGCGACACTGGCTTTGCTAAACTGCATGTTTTCCTACCTTTGCCTTGGACCACAGCATTAGTATTGACAAAGAGAATTTGCTGCTTTGTCGACAGCACATCCTCCATATGAACCCGCCCATGCTACGTCGGCTGGGTCTTTAGAATACACTAACTGCACCTCTGCGGAAGGGTAAAAAAAAACCTCGCCAATTGGGACACCGGTTGGCCATGGGTAGCCATCCGTGATACTTAAGATTCGAATCCTGGTGCCTGCGCATTAAATAGATTAATCAATGAGAATAAAAATGTCTTTAAAATATTGACTAACAATTCAGTCTTGTCGGGTATTGAATTTTGTTTAAAGTCTACTGATACTACCACTCCAGGTCTGGGTGGGCCTGGGAGTAATGGGGATGAAGAGTTACTCCACATTACCCAGAGTTTCTGTAATTTGAACTTCACAATTAGATGCAGTTTATAGAGCGGTTTTATGGTCCAGGGGTATTGGATTTATGTTAACTGCAACAAGCCACGTTTCGAATTTGACTCGTGTCATTTTCCTACTACGATAATTATTATAGGACGGGTCGATTTGATAATAAGTGTATATGACTGTTGCAGATGAAAATGTATTTTCAGAAATTTTTTTTTCTTAATTTTTCTTTCTTTTTTTTTTATATTTTTTTTTTTACTTTCTGCAGAAAAAAGGAAAAGGAGAAAAAAAGGAAAAATAAGAAAGAAAAAATATTTGCTGAAATTACATTAGTTTAGGCAGTGTTTCTAATCGAAGCAATCTTTGTAGAGGCTTTTTGCGGAAAATGATCCCAATTATCTCGGGGACATCTGTGTCACATGATTAGGTGAGAGGTGTGTTTTTTTGTCACTAGACATCGAATGGTAAGTTCATTCGGCTGTTGGTCTCGATCGTCTCGTCTCGTATTTAAAACCAAACGAGAAATGACAATGAACGGATACCAATTCTCACAGAAAATAAACAAATACTAAACACAACAATGAACTCAGTAGGAATTCCACAATAAAAAAATAATTCTCCGATTCGTAATCAGTTTTCGTGGCAGTTTCATTCACCAGGTTTGATAGAAATTAATACTTTTGCGTTTTCTTGAATTAAAAATATAATAAAATGGCAAATACACATTCATGGCGGGGAGTCTTTTACTGCCTACTGGTCTTCGTAGAAAAAGTGACGCATGACGTTTCTTTACTGATTTCATTAAGTTATTTAATAAACACCGTGAAACTGTACAAGGAAAACAAATAGCCTTTAATAAACGGATAACAGCGAATACTTTTCAAAGAAAATTAGAAAATCCTCAAAAAAATAGGATCCTCAAAGAAATAGAAAATGCCTCAAGAAATGTGAAAGTGCGTATCGTTTGTCGCCTGTCCCCGACCAGTGATATAAACTCTAAAGGCTTGTTCATGACTTCCTCTTACCTTTTCCGGTTAGGGTTCATAGACTGCAGAAACCAGTGGTCGGCACCAAAATCGATTAAAACCTATTAAACTACTCTAAATTGAATACTGTGGTTGTATTTAATTTTATAAACAGAAATAACTATATGAAATTAGATATATATTAACTGTTTCGTTAAGCGGTAGTTCACAGGGTCCCGCGTGGTGTGTGGTTCACTTCATTGACTGTAAGATCGTAGTAAAAAGTCGTCGTAATAACGCTAAACTCAGTATCATTCAACAGCGAGGGAGTCTATCCTCCTCTTTCACTTGCACTAAGCCAAGAAAAGTATTTTAGCGGTCTGGGTGGAGCGCTACACTTACGCATCATATTCTTTTACTTTAAACGTACAGATTCCCATGTGCTAGCTCATACGCTGAGTTGGCGAAGAACCAAGTATCGAGCCCGAACCTTGTGGTTCCTGTCGAACGCTCTACCGACTGAGCTAAACCGGTCCTGTTTCGTGATGTAAGACTCCAAGGACTCAAGGTATTTTGATCACTACCGTCTATTTCTGAAACAGAAACTGGATAATTAGAGGAAAGAATCGAGACTATTCAGACCACACACTCTTTAAATGAGCTAGACTACTTTGAATAGTTCGGAGACATCAGAAAGTCTTGTTTAACTCAGATTTCAGAATTTCAAAGTTAATACTGGCGTGAAAAACTTGCAAAGAGTAAAATGGATAAACACCTTGACCTTGCCTGAGAGATAAATAAAGTTGGTGGAACACAGAGGAGAACAGTGATACCAATTGTAGTTGGAGCACTTGAATGATCCCAAGATATCTGGAATAGATGGGGAGCTGGATATCAGAAGAGAAATTGAGACTCTTCAGAATAATTCCCAACAGTACTGCTAAGATCGCTTAATATTAGAGAGTCTGGAGCCCTGATGAAATTTCTAACGCAGATTTCAGAAGGGGACCCTCCGGGATAATTCAAGGACTGCTGCTAAGATCAGCTGAATACTTGGGAGAGTCTGAATCCCGACTTTTTCATAACGCAGATTTGAGTGAAAAGCAAGAAAAAAGGAGGTTATAATTCTTTGTGAAAATTATACAAAACAAAAGAGAGAAAAATAATTTTTATCATTATGTTTCATTCTTGAATGGCGAACGAGTGGCGAAGTAAATCCTTCAAATTAAAAAAAACATGAATTTCCTCCCAGCAGCATTCGTGGAAATTTGAATACGTCAGCAGATTTTGAATCCACGGGCCAATCAAATAAAACTTTTTTTTTTTTAAAATATGTGAAATCAATAATCAACTGTAAACGGATTTTCAAAATTTCGAAAAAGAAACTTAAGCAAAAAGCAAAACTAAATCAATATGTGGATGTGTAAGGATTCTCCTATTTTTTTCATCACACACCCAATTCCATATTTATGACTCACTGGGTTTGAAAAATACCTGGGCTTCTGAAATAAACCACACATACAAAAGCAAAACCCAAAGTTGTAAGTTGTTGGTCTGTTGATTACTTGGTTGGGTTTTACGCATGTCAACCCATTGGTTCTTTGGTGGCGTATAGTATGTGGCCCTACCTTGTTGATCCTGTTATAGTATGTGGCCCTAATTCTAAAATATTCTAAAATTCTGAATAGGGTTAGCATTTCAATTAATTATAACATTATAATATTGCTTCTTTATGGTAGGCCACATACTATAAGAAGAGATATGAATTTCGTTGGCCAATATTCAAAGTTTGGGTGCCGTTATTGATTCTGTTTATAATATGTGGCCTACCCGGTTGAATGTGTCCTACTCAGTAAGAGTATTATTTTTTTTTTTTATAGGTCCATAAAAAAAAAAAAAAAAAACATTCAAAAGGTTGGTGCCGTTATAGTATGTGGCCTACCTTTTTGATTCTTTTAATTAAATATGTGGCCTACCCGTTTGATGTTCCTACCGATAAGAGTATATTTATAGAATATAAGTAGAAGGCAATTTATTGAAACTAATTTATATTTCACTTATATTCAATTTCGAGAATGGCAATTCCCTCATAAGTTGTAATATAGTAATTAAGAATAAATTAAAAAGAATTCCATCTACTATTACTGATCAGATATCTATTTTAATTCTAAAATATTCTAAAATTCTGAAATAGGGTTAGGATTAAGGTTTTGAAGTTAGGTTAACAGTAATTATTATAACATTATAATATGCTTTTTATGTAGGCCCATACTATAAAAGATACATGATTCCTAGGCACATCCAAAAGGTAAGGCCACATAATATAAATGGTACCGTCCTTTATGACGAGCACGTTTTGTTTTTATTCCTTCATTTTTTAAACATCTTTTTTTTTAACTCATTGATTTTCTATTTAACCACAGAATCGATCCTAAAAGGTACTACACTTCGGGACGGAATGGAACCTAAAGAAGTATGGTGAATCAGGGGTTACTCCACATTCCCCAAGAGCTCCTGAATTGGAACTTCGGCATCAGTAGAAGTTAAACGTCATAACGCCATGTATTAAGAACCCCTCATCCACCACTTTCTACCATATATGATAAAAGGATTGGAAATGTGCCATAAGGGCAACACGGTCGGGGTTAATGATATAAGTGATACGGCTTAATTGACAGCCGATTGATCGAAGACGAGGTCCATTTTCGGTAAGGACGCGAATAGAGTCTACTTTACTCACCAGGATTCCGTCCCTTAATCACCCAAGCCTAAGGTGACCAATTGTCTTTTGGGGGTCTTACTCCCCTGGAAGAGGTGCAGTCCCCCTAGCGTAGTTGGCAGACCGTTATAGCACATATGATAAAAGGGGGCTTGCAATAAGGGCAATGGGCTTATGACATTCGTTTACGTGCTTACGGTTTGACGTGAAACAACGCGATGGAATGCAGAGGGTATCTCACGAACCCGTCTAGGCCTAAGTAAGTGCCAAAGTGGAGTGATATATGTCACGAAGAGCTCGGCCACCAGGATTTCCTTCATTAAGCATCAAATGGGTCACCACCCACGGCCAATAAGTGGCCACTTGGTGCAGAGTCTTATCAGCTGCGCGAGGTGCGTCGGTGCATCTTAAGCCCCAGCAGCAAGGCCTGCAGAGTTGTAGTAATAATTTTTCTGAAACTTCTCACTTCTACCAAAACGCCACTTTAAAATCTAACATTAACAATACATCTATTAATAATGGTGATTCGCTTCGCGGTTTTTGTCTGTAACAAAATTACGTCACTGCTACGTCACAATTACCCGAAATCGTCATAACATAGAATAAATACACTCAAAATTTGAACATGCAACATTAGACATTCTCATTTTTTTTAAACAAGTTTTAATAAATACATGACTGGTATTATATATCTATATATAATTTGTTTATTTTTAATACAATATTAAAGTTTACATTTCAAAATTGTTTTATTTTTTAATCCTTTATGAATTTATGATCTTACTTACTTGGGTAACAATCGCTGAACATTGAATTTTTTGCTCCCACCCCTCAGGCAATATGTTTCAAAATTTATCTTTTACTCGCCCCCGGGGCGTTTTTTATTTGTACTAGTTGTACTAAAAGACTTAACATATTAGTCAATAAGTCGCGGCTAACTAATAAAACGACACTTTTTGGGCAAAATTCGGACTTTATTCATCAACTTAGTCTCTTTCTAAGTGATACAAACGCCGCCCAACGGTTGGGGTCGAGCGGCTTTCGTCTGGATCTTTACAAGTTAATAGGCGTGCGATCCGCCAGGGGGACTTTCCCACCAGGCAATGCCGCCCCCTGATTTAAAGGGCACAGTGCTTGTGTTTATTGCCCAGCCCGCCTGAAGGCACCCCCTTGAGGTTTTTTCACCTACCACAATTGAGCCTTCGGCTTGTGTGGTGGGCCCACATAAAAAAATGCCCTTTGTGTCACATCCGTATGTATTGTACGCAGTAAATTACATAACAAATATTTTAGGCAGTGTGGGGTCTCAAGCAGTTTTAGGACAGAGTAAGGAAGCGAGTCCAAATTGATACAGAGGAAGAGGGATGCTATAGTTAGGGTCAGCTGACTTACGCTAAAAAGCTATGCGTCACAGAAACCAGTCATCAATAAGACAGCCGAGTGGGCCTCGCTATTGACTTTTGTTTTTTCCCTTGTGGACGCCGACCCGTGCAGTTTCGATCAGAAACGACAACCTCATCTGACAGAAAAAAACGAAACGTAGATGAAAAAGCGATTCGCCGGGGAGAGTGGATTAAGCTGAGGGTCGGTACTATCAAAAGTTAATATTTTGTGTATTAAAAATAGAAATACGATATTTCTTAGGACGGGGTGAATTTAGTTATCAGATTAGTTACATGACAAACGTTACTGAGAGAATATGGCTTAATGTATTCACAATATTATACACTATTGACCAATAAATAAGTAATATTCTTAATGAATGAATATAAGGGTGCTTTCGATAGTAGCACAACCAATTTTTAGTTGAATCCTAATCACGGAAACATCGATACCAAATTTCATGTATCTAACTATCATCTATCTGTCAATATATATTCTATATAGATAAAGGGTTGGCTTACTGGTGAAATATGGGCACGATCGTTGGAGGTGCGCAGACATCCCAGGGGTTAAGTCCGCGATTTAAAACAAATACAAAGTGCTCAATACAAACTAGAGCAAATTTTATTAAAAGAATGGATTACAATAGAAACCTACTCGAGTTTCACCGTAGGTCATCAGGGTTAAATACAATGAATTAATCGGAGTTACCGATTAATTGCAGGCGCGATTAAGCACGTGTGTTCATTGATAAGATGTTACGGTTACATTGGGCGCTTGTTTTAACGTTTTTTAAATTTCAACCGGAAATTTGTTTTTTTCGTGGATATTAAAATGAAAGATGTGATCATATTTGTGGGTATTTTATTTACTATGGTTGTTTAATATATCTGTCAATATAATATATATATATATATATATTATATATATATATAATATGAGTGTTTCATAATTTGTTTGAAAGAATTGTGTTTTATATACGTTTGGTGGTTGGTTTTAAAGGCTATCACAATGCAAGTGTAAAGAAAAAAAAGGTAACTATGGTGGTTGTGTGTTAACCTCTAATTCATTCTTTAATATTTCGAGTAAATCTCTTCTACAGAAGATTGCTGAAACCTTGAATCTCTGCTTAGGCGACTGTCCATTTTGTTTTGTGTCTTATATCTTCCAAATCCTCTGCCTGTTGTGTTAGTGGCGTGTGCCTGGGTGTACTGTTTATGTGTATAATTTATGTTGCGTGTGGCACAGATCAGATGAAATGATGCGAATCGTTAGGCAAATACACGTTGTGAAAAAGTCCGTACAAGTTGTAGCAAATATGGTTTATTATTAGCAAGAAAGCAGTACTCTGAGTTAACCACAGACTTGAAGGTAGTGGGGTCGGCGATTGTTTCAGCTGGGACCCTGGCCTGTGTGTTTTAGTGGGTGTACTGGGGTGTCTGTTTATGTGTATATTATGTGCGTGTGGCACAATATCAGATGAAATGATCGAAATGCGGCTAGCAAATACACGTTGTGAAAAAAAGTCGACAAGTTGTAGCAAATATGGTTTATTTATTAGCAAGAGCTAGTACTCTGAGTAACACAGAACTTGGGTAGTGGGGGTCGGCGAATTGTTTCAGCTGGGGAACCCTGTGTGTGTGTGTGTGTGTGGTTGTGTGTGTTTCAACATGTCTGATTATCATTGCAGTTTGGCCTACCCTTTGGGTTTTTAATTAATTAAACAGTAAGCCTGTTTGTTATTCTTCAGGCCAACTGATTTCTTTTTTTCTTTTGGTGTGTGTTATGTCCGTAGTATATTAATATATAATATATATATATATATATATATATATATATATATATACATTATACGCACACACGCAATATATATATATATATATATATATATATATATATATATATATATATATATATATGATGAGAACCATCAGCCTACATTTTCGTTTTTAACTCAAGAAGGTGCATCCTTATCTTAGAACAAAATTATGTTGATTTATAAGATTTTGTAGGATTCATGTAGCATTTTAGGTCCTGTAGTTGAAAGTATTCTTAGAGTGGCGATCCTTGTGACAACGTTTGCCCAATCGGAAAGATGTAGTATCAGTTTCCAATGCCTTGTCTGCTGATGCGTTCTTTAGAAAATTGTAATAACCCTTGTCTGTTGGGTCTGTGCTTCCAGCGACTAATTTCGGACAATTTATCAAGCCTTTAAATTCTAATCAAATACATGTTGGGTGTTGTTGGCCGAATTCAACCACCGCTGTTTTGGAACAGTTTATGATGTAATTTGTGATCTTCAGCATAACGCAGTTACTCAAAAATACCCCACAGAGTTTCTTTTCCGTGTGCTGCGTCCTGTATATGTAGAACTATTCAACGTTTTACGGAGTGCGCGTGTGGCAATAATATTCAGCCCGGTCTAATCATTCCAATGAGTTCTTCTCTATTCTATTTTGAGTCACCAACTTCTTCTTTTTCTTCTTTCTTTTTTTACTAAAACCGTAAAAAATGGTCTTTCGACTTATCTCGCTGAACTTGAAAAACGGTCGAAAATAGGGTGACCCAGAAAAAACCCTACCCACAAATTTTGTAATGAAAATTAATTTTTAACAGGGGTTTAGGGGTTAGGTTGGGGTTTTAGGGTTAGTTAATGGGAAAATAAATAATTTGGGTTCTGTTATTCTGTCTAAGCTAAATCTGACCATTTTTAGATCGGTGGAAATTTACGTATATCGCACTACCTGTGTAGACAGAAGAGATATTTATGTAAAAAGCGGTTAAGCATTGCCAAATAAAAGAAATTGCAGGAATAAATCATATAAGGGCTAGGGCTTGACATTACCAGTATATTGATCGGTCGGACATCTTCGAGAGTCGTCAAGCAAATAAATGCAAAATTGAGTGTTTGCATATCAGAACCACCAGATTCTTCGTCCTTAAGCGATCATTGGTCCACCCCCACGGCCAACTGCTGACTCATTGGTGGATGGGACGTAAGTCTGCAGAATGAGCAATCGCATATTTATGGCTCTACTTGCATGGTAGGAGGAAAGAAGTTTATGGGTACGCAAGGGGATTTATTTGAAAAATAAACCTCATTTTGGTCACAATGCATTGGTCATCACCTATGAGGTTTTCGTCGATCCTCGTATAATTATAAAAGATTGATTTCTTAAAATTTTTGAAACAGGTACTTCCCACTACGGGTCTGGGTGGAGCCTGAGAGAATGGTGAAGAATAGGTACCGCGCAAACACCCCAGAGATCCAGCATTGGAAATTCAAATCATTAGATGCAGTTTAAACGTCATAAACCAAGGACACAGTTTCCTCGGTGTTCTAGAAGAAGAAGAATGGGTGGCCACCGAGTATCTACTTATGTTTGAA
>CM042149.1:122189562-122209562 GCA_023376005.1 Doryteuthis pealeii
AATTGAGCACTTTCATTGGCAGCACTCCATGCTACGCATGGAAATTTATTCAGAATCCACGAAAATATATACTTAATCATATTTAAAAGGGTGTTTTTTCCAATTCTATCAGGGAGGGGTCCGTGACGAAAATGCAAAAAGATGGACATCTACAATTTTAGTAAATTTCACAATTTGAGCACAATAATGGGGGTTTCAATGCTTTTTTCTCTGCCAAATACTTAAATTAAGTGTTTTCCATCACAAAACTGAATTCTACGCACCAAAAATCTATGAAAACGCCCCATTGAAAATCGACACCTAAAATTTTTTCAAAATTGAGATTTCAAGGACTCTCAGGGTTCTCTATATAGCTTAATCTCGGCAATTTTTGGAATTGAGCATATTCATTTGGCATCACTGCATTCTACGTATCAATTATTAGAAAATCACGAAAAATATATACTTTAATCCATTTTTTTAAAAATTTGTTTTTTTCAAATTCTATCGGAGAGGGGTCGTGACGAAAAATGCCCAAAAAAAATGGACATCTACAATTTTAGTAAATTTCACAATTTTAGGCACAATAATGGGGGTTTCAATGCTTTTATTCTCTGCCCAAATACTTAAATTAAGTGTTTTCCATCACAAAAACTAATTCTACGCACCAAAATCTATGAAAACGGCCATTGAAATCGACACCTAAAATTTTTTCAAAATTAGAGATTTCAAGGACTCTCAGGGGTCTTATATAGTCTTAATCCTCGGCCAATTTTGGAATTGAGCACTTTCATTGGCATCACTGCATTCTACGCATGGAAATTTATCAGAAAATCCACGAAAATATATACTTTAATCATTTTTTTAAAATTGGTGGTTTTTTTTAAATTTCTATCAGGGAGGGGTCGTGACGAAAATGCAAAAAATGGACATCTAACAATTTAGTAAATTTCACAATTTTAGGCACAATAATGGGTTTCAATGCTTTTTCTCTGCCAAATACTTAAATTAAGTGTTTTCCATCACAAACTGAATTCTACGCACCAAAATCTATGAAAAACGGCCATTGAAACGACACCTAAAATTTGTTCAAAAATTAGAGATTTCAAGGACTCTCAGGGGTTATATTGCCTTAAATCTCCGCCAATTTTTGGAATTGAGCACTTTCATTGGCATCACTGCATTCTACGCATGGAAATTTATCAGAAAATCCACGAAATAATATACTTTAATCATTTTTTAAAAATTGGTGTTTTTTTTCAATTTCTATCAGGGAGGGTCGTGACGAAAATGCCAAAAAATGGACATCTACAATTTTAGTAAATTTCACAATTTTAGGCACAATAATGGGGGTTTCAATGCTTTATTTCTCTGCCAAATACTTAAATTAAGTGTTTTCCATCACAAAACTGAATTCTACGCACCAAAATCTATGAAAACGGCCATTGAAATCGACACCTAAAATTTTTTCAAAATTAGAGATTTCAAGGACTCTCAGGGGTCTTATATAGTCTTAAATCTCGGCCAATTTTTGGAATTGAGCACTTCATTGGCATCACTGCATTCTACGCATGGAAATTTATCAGAAAATCCACGAAAATATATACTTTAATCATTTTTTAAAATTGGTGTTTTTTTTCAATTTCTATCAGGGAGGGGTCGTGACGAAAATGCAAAAAAATGGACATCTACAATTTAGTAAATTTCACAATTTTAGGCACAATAATGGGGTTTCAATGCTTTATTTCTCTGCCAAATACTTAAATTAAGTGTTTTCCATCACAAAACTGAATTCTACGCACCAAAATCTATGAAAACGGCCATTGAAATCGACACCTAAAATTTTTTCAAAATTAGAGATTTCAAGGACTTCAGGGCTTATATAGCCTTAAATCTCGGCCAATTTTTGAATTGAGCACTTTCATTGGCATCACTGCATTCTACGCATCGAAATTTATCAGAAAATCCACGAAAATATATACTTTAATCATTTTTTAAAATTGGTGTTTTTTTTCAATTTCTATCAGGGAGGGGGTCGTGACGAAAATGCAAAAAATGGACATCTACAATTTTAGTAAATTTCACAATTTTAGGCACAATAATGGGGGTTTCAATGCTTTATTTCTCTGCCAAATACTTAAATTAAGTGTTTTCCATCACAAAACTGAATTCTACGCACCAAAATCTATCAAAACGGCCATTCAAATCGACACCTAAATTTTTTCAAAATTAGAGATTTCAAGACTCTCAGGGGCTTATATAGCCTTAAATCTCCGCCAATTTTGGAATTGAGCACTTTCAGTGGCATCACTGCATTCTACGCATCGAAATTTATCAGAAAATCCACGAAAATATATACTTTAATCATTTTTTAAAATTGGTTTTTTTTTCAATTTCTATCAGGAGGGGGTCGTGACGAAAATGCAAAAAATGACATCTACAATTTTAGTAAATTTCACAATTTTAGGCACAATAATGGGGTTTCAATGCTTTATTTCTCTGCCAAATACTTAAATTAAGTGTTTTCCATCACAAAACTGAATTCTACGCACCAAAATCTATCAAAACGGCCATTGAAATCGACACCTAAAATTTTTCAAAATTAGAGATTTCAAGGACTCTCAGGGGTATATAGCCTTAAATCTCGCCAATTTTGAATTGAGCACTTTCATTGGCATCACTGCATTCTACGCATCGAAATTTTATCAGAAAATCCACGAAAATATATACTTTAATCATTTTTTAAAATTGGTGTTTTTTCAATTTCTATCAGGGGAGGGGTCGTGACGAAAATGCAAAAAATGGACATCTACAATTTTAGTAAATTTCACAATTTAGGCACAATAATGGGGGTTTCAATGCTTTATTTCTCTGCCAAATACTTAAATTAAGTGTTTTCCATCACAAAACTGAATTCTACGCACCAAAATCTATCAAAACGGCCATTGAAATCGACACCTAAAATTTTTTCAAAATTAGAGATTTCAAGGACTCTCAGGGCTTATATAGCCTTAAATCTCGCCAATTTTTGGAATTGAGCACTTTCTTGGCATCACTGCATTCTACGCATCGAAATTTATCAGAAAATCCACGAAAATATATACTTTAATCATTTTTAAAATTGGTGTTTTTTTTCAATTTCTCTCAGGGAGGGGGTCGTGACGAAAATGCAAAAAAATTGGACATCTACAATTTTAGTAAATTTCACAATTTTAGGCACAATAATGGGGGTTTTCAATGCTTTATTTCTCTGCCAAATACTAAATTAAGTGTTTTCCATCACAAAACTGAATTCTACGCACCAAAATCTATCAAAACGGCCATTAAAATCGACACCTAAAATTTTTCAAAATTAGAGATTTCAAGGACTTCAGGCTTTAGGCCTTAAATCTCGCCAATTTTTGGAATTGAGCACTTTCTTTGGCATCACTGCATTCTACGCATGAAATTTATCAGAAAATCCACGAAAATATATACTTTAATCATTTTTTAAAATTGGTGTTTTTTTCAATTTCTCTCAGGGAGGGGGTCGTGAGGAAAATGCAAAAAATGACATCTACAATTTTATAAATTTCGCAGTTTTAGGCACAATAAGTGGGTTTTAATGCTTCATTTCTCTGCCAAATAACTAAATTAAGTGTTTTCCATCACAAAACTGAATTCTACGCATCAAAATTGATCAAAAGGGCCATTAAAATCGACACCTAAAATTTTTCAAAATTAGTTTTCAAAGCACTTTCAGGGGCTTTAAGGCCGTAAATCTCTGCCAATTTTTGGAATTGACCACTTTCTTTGCCATCACTGCATTCTACGCATCAAAATCCATGAGAAAATCCACAAAATATATACTTTAATCATTTTTAAAAATTGGTTTTTTTCAATTTCTCTCAGGGAGGGGGTCGTGAGGAAAATGCAAAAAATGACATCTACAATTTTATGAAATTTCGCAATTTAAGGCACAATAAGGGGGTTTAAGGCTTTATTTCTCTGCCAAATAACTAAATTAAGTGTTTTCCATCACAAAACTGAATTCTACGCATCAAAATTGATCAAAAGGGCCATTAAAATCGACACCTAAAAATTTCTCAAAATTAGAGTTTCAAAGCACTCTCAGGGGCTTTAAGGCCTTAAATCTCGCCAATTCTTGGAATTGACTTTCTTGGCATCACTGCATTCTACGCATCGAAATTTATCAGAAAATCCACGAAAATATATACTTTAATCATTTTTTAAAATTGGTGTTTTTTTCAATTTCTCTCAGGGAGGGGGTCGTGAGGAAAATGCAAAAAATTGACATCTACAATTTTATGAAATTTCGCAATTTAAGGCACAATAAGTGGGTTTTAAGGCTTTATTTCTCTGCCAAATACTTAAATTAAGTGTTTTCCATCACCAAACTGAATTCTACGCATCAAAATTGATCAAAAGGGCCATTAAATCGACACCTAAAAATTCTCAAAATTAGAGTTTTCAAAGCACTCAGGGGCTTTTAAGGCCTTAAATCTCCGTCAATTCTTGGAATTGACCACTTTCTTTGCCATCACTGCATTCTACGCATCGAAATCTATCAGAAAATCCACGAAAATATATACTTTAATCATTTTTAAAATTGGTGTTTTTTTCAATTTCTCTCAGGGAGGGGGTCGTGAGGAAAATGCAAAAAATTGACATCTACAATTTTATGAAATTTCGCAGTTTAAGGCACAATAAGTGGGTTTAAGGCTTTATTTCTCTGCCAAATACTAAATTAAGTGTTTTCCATCACAAAACTGAATTCTACGCATCAAAATTGATCAAAGGGCATTAAATCGACACCTAAAATTTTTCAAAATTAGTTTTCAAAGCACTTCAGGGGGCCGTAAATCTCTGCCAATTTTGGAATTGACCACTTTCTTGCCATCACTGCATTCTACGCATCAAAATGAGAAAATCCACAAAATATATACTTTAATCATTTTAAAATTGGTGTTTTTTTCAATTTCTCTCAGGGAGGGGTCGTGAGGAAAATGCAAAAAATTGACATCTACAATTTTATGAAATTTCGCAGTTTAAGGCACAATAAGGCTTTATTTCTCTGCCAAATACTAAATTAAGTGTTTTCCATCACAAAACTGAATTCTACGCATCAAAATTGATAAAAATTGAAATCGACACCTAAACATTTTTTCAAAATTATTTCAAAGGCTTCATAAATCTGCCAATTTTGGAATTGACCACTTTTTGCCATCACTGCATTTCTACGCATCAATTTTAAAAAATGATTAAAGTATATATTTTCGTGGATTTTCTGAAAATTTCGATGCGTAGAATGCAGTGATGCCAATGAAAGTGCTCAATTCCAAAAATTGGCGGAGATTTAAGGCTATATAAGCCCCTGAGAGTCCTTGAAATCTCTAATTTTGAAAAATTTTAGGTGTCGATTTGAATGGCCGTTTTGATAGATTTTGGTGCGTAGAATTCAGTTTTGTGATGGAAAACACTTAATTTAAGTATTTGGCAGAGAAATAAAGCATTGAAACCCCCATTATTGTGCCTAAAATTGTGAAATTTACTAAAATTGTAGATGTCCATTTTTTGCATTTTCGTCACGACCCCCTCCCTGATAGAAATTAAAAAAAACACCAATTTTAAAAAATGATTAAAGTATATATTTTCGTGGATTTTCTGATAAATTTCGATGCGTAGAATGCAGTGATGCCAATGAAAGTGCTCAATTCCAAAAATTGGCGGAGATTTAAGGCTATATAAGCCCCTGAGAGTCCTTGAAATCTCTAATTTTGAAAAATTTTTAGGTGTCGATTTGAATGGCCGTTTTGATAGATTTTGGTGCGTAGAATTCAGTTTTGTGATGGAAAACACTTAATTTAAGTATTTGGCAGAGAAATAAAGCATTGAAACCCCATTATTGTGCCTAAAATTGTGAAATTTACTAAAATTGTAGATGTCCATTTTTTGCATTTTCGTCACGACCCCCTCCCTGATAGAAATTGAAAAAAACACCAATTTTAAAAAATGATTAAAGTATATATTTTCGTGGATTTTCTGATAAATTTCGATGCGTAGAATGCAGTGATGCCAATGAAAGTGCTCAATTCCAAAAATTGGCGGAGATTTAAGGCTATATAAGCCCCCTGAGAGTCCTTGAAATCTCTAATTTTGAAAAAATTTTAGGTGTCGATTTGAATGGCCGTTTTGATAGATTTTGGTGCGTAGAATTCAGTTTTGTGATGGAAAACACTTAATTTAAGTATTTGGCAGAGAAATAAAGCATTGAAACCCCCATTATTGTGCCTAAAATTGTGAAATTTACTAAAATTGTAGATGTCCATTTTTTGCATTTTCGTCACGACCCCCTCCCTGATAGAAATTGAAAAAAACACCAATTTTAAAAAATGATTAAAGTATATATTTTCGTGGATTTTCTGATAAATTTCGATGCGTAGAATGCAGTGATGCCAATGAAAGTGCTCAATTCCAAAAATTGGCGGAGATTTAAGGCTATATAAGCCCCTGAGAGTCCTTGAAATCTCTAATTTTGAAAAATTTTAGGTGTCGATTTGAATGGCCGTTTTGATAGATTTTGGTGCGTAGAATTCAGTTTTGTGATGGAAAACACTTAATTTAAGTATTTGGCAGAGAAATAAAGCATTGAAACCCCCATTATTGTGCCTAAAATTGTGAAATTTACTAAAATTGTAGATGTCCATTTTTTGCATTTTCGTCACGACCCCCTCCCTGATAGAAATTGAAAAAAAACACCAATTTTAAAAAATGATTAAAGTATATATTTTCGTGGATTTTCTGATAAATTTCGATGCGTAGAATGCAGTGATGCCAATGAAAGTGCTCAATTCCAAAAATTGGCGGAGATTTAAGGCTATATAAGCCCCCTGAGAGTCCTTGAAATCTCTAATTTTGAAAAAATTTTAGGTGTCGATTTGAATGGCCGTTTTGATAGATTTTGGTGCGTAGAATTCAGTTTTGTGATGGAAAACACTTAATTTAAGTATTTGGCAGAGAAATAAAGCATTGAAACCCCATTATTGTGCCTAAAATTGTGAAATTTACTAAAATTGTAGATGTCCATTTTTTGCATTTTCGTCACGACCCCCTCCCTGATAGAAAATAAAAAAACACCAATTTTAAAAAATGATTAAAGTATATATTTTCGTGGATTTTCTGATAAATTTCGATGCGTAGAATGCAGTGATGCCAATGAAAGTGCTCAATTCCAAAAATTGGCCGAGATTTAAGACATCTGAGAGTCCTTGAAATCTCTAATTTTGAAAAAATTTTAGGTGTCGATTTCAATGGCCGTTTTGATAGATTTTGGTGCGTAGAATTCAGTTTTGTGATGGAAAACACTTAATTTAAGTATTTGGCAGAGAAATAAAGCATTGAAACCCCCATTATTGTGCCTAAAATTGTGAAATTTACTAAAATTGTAGATGTCCATTTTTTGCATTTTCGTCACGACCCCCTCCCTGATAGAAATTGAAAAAAAACACCAATTTTAAAAAATGATTAAAGTATATATTTTCGTGGATTTTCTGATAAATTTCGATGCGTAGAATGCAGTGATGCCAATGAAAGTGCTCAATTCCAAAAATTGGCGGAGATTTAAGGCTATATAAGCCCCTGAGAGTCCTTGAAATCTCTAATTTTGAAAAAATTTTAGGTGTCGATTTGAATGGCCGTTTTGATAGATTTTGGTGCGTAGAATTCAGTTTTGTGATGGAAAACACTTAATTTAAGTATTTGGCAGAGAAATAAAGCATTGAAACCCCCATTATTGTGCCTAAAATTGTGAAATTTACTAAAATTGTAGATGTCCATTTTTTGCATTTTCGTCACGACCCCCTCCCTGATAGAAATTTAAAAAAAACACCAATTTTAAAAAATGATTAAAGTATATATTTTCGTGGATTTTCTGATAAATTTCCATGCGTAGAATGCAGTGATGCCAATGAAAGTGCTCAATTCCAAAAATTGGCGGAGATTTAAGGCTATATAAGCCCCCTGAGAGTCCTTGAAATCTCTAATTTTGAAAAAATTTTAGGTGTCGATTTCAATGGCCGTTTTCATAGATTTTGGTGCGTAGAATTCAGTTTTGTGATGGAAAACACTTAATTTAAGTATTTGGCAGAGAAATAAAGCATTGAAACCCCCATTATTGTGCCTAAAATTGTGAAATTTACTAAAATTGTAGATGTCCATTTTTTGCATTTTCGTCACGACCCCCTCCCTGATAGAAATTGAAAAAAAACACCAATTTTAAAAAATGATTAAAGTATATATTTTCGTGGATTTTCTGATAAATTTCGATGCGTAGAATGCAGTGATGCCAATGAAAGTGCTCAATTCCAAAAATTGGCGGAGATTTAAGGCTATATAAGCCCCTGAGAGTCCTTGAAATCTCTAATTTTGAAAAAATTTTTAGGTGTCGATTTGAATGGCCGTTTTGATAGATTTTGGTGCGTAGAATTCAGTTTTGTGATGGAAAACACTTAATTTAAGTATTTGGCAGAGAAATAAAGCATTGAAACCCCCATTATTGTGCCTAAAATTGTGAAATTTACTAAAATTGTAGATGTCCATTTTTTGCATTTTCGTCACGACCCCCTCCCTGATAGAAATTAAAAAAAACACCAATTTTAAAAAATGATTAAAGTATATATTTTCGTGGATTTTCTGATAAATTTCGATGCGTAGAATGCAGTGATGCCAATGAAAGTGCTCAATTCCAAAAATTGGCGGAGATTTAAGGCTATATAAGCCCCTGAGAGTCCTTGAAATCTCTAATTTTGAAAAAATTTTAGGTGTCGATTTGAATGGCCGTTTTGATAGATTTTGGTGCGTAGAATTCAGTTTTGTGATGGAAAACACTTAATTTAAGTATTTGGCAGAGAAATAAAGCATTGAAACCCCCATTATTGTGCCTAAAATTGTGAAATTTACTAAAATTGTAGATGTCCATTTTTTGCATTTTCGTCACGACCCCCTCCCTGATAGAAATTGAAAAAAAACACCAATTTTAAAAAATGATTAAAGTATATATTTTCGTGGATTTTCTGAAATTTCGATGCGTAGAATGCAGTGATGCCAATGAAAGTGCTCAATTCCAAAAATTGGCGGAGATTTAAGGCTATATAAGCCCCTGAGAGTCCTTGAAATCTCTAATTTTGAAAAAATTTTAGGTGTCGATTTGAATGGCCGTTTTGATAGATTTTGGTGCGTAGAATTCAGTTTTGTGATGGAAAACACTTAATTTAAGTATTTGGCAGAGAAATAAAGCATTGAAACCCCCATTATTGTGCCTAAAATTGTGAAATTTACTAAAATTGTAGATGTCCATTTTTTGCATTTTCGTCACGACCCCCTCCCTGATAGAAATTGAAAAAAAACACCAATTTTAAAAAATGATTAAAGTATATATTTTCGTGGATTTTCTGATAAATTTCGATGCGTAGAATGCAGTGATGCCAATGAAAGTGCTCAATTCCAAAAATTGGCGGAGATTTAAGGCTATATAAGCCCCCTGAGAGTCCTTGAAATCTCTAATTTTGAAAAATTTTTAGGTGTCGATTTGAATGGCCGTTTTGATAGATTTTGGTGCGTAGAATTCAGTTTTGTGATGGAAAACACTTAATTTAAGTATTTGGCAGAGAAATAAAGCATTGAAACCCCCATTATTGTGCCTAAAATTGTGAAATTTACTAAAATTGTAGATGTCCATTTTTTGCATTTTCGTCACGACCCCCTCCCTGATAGAAATTGAAAAAAAACACCAATTTTAAAAAATGATTAAAGTATATATTTTCGTGGATTTTCTGATAAATTTCGATGCGTAGAATGCAGTGATGCCAATGAAAGTGCTCAATTACAAAAATTGGCGGAGATTTAAGGCTATATAAGCCCCTGAGAGTCCTTGAAATCTCTAATTTTGAAAAATTTTAGGTGTCGATTTGAATGGCCGTTTTGATAGATTTTGGTGCGTAGAATTCAGTTTTGTGATGGAAAACACTTAATTTAAGTATTTGGCAGAGAAATAAAGCATTGAAACCCCCATTATTGTGCCTAAAATTGTGAAATTTACTAAAATTGTAGATGTCCATTTTTTGCATTTTCGTCACGACCCCCTCCCTGATAGAAATTGAAAAAAACACCAATTTTAAAAAATGATTAAAGTATATATTTTCGTGGATTTTCTGATAAATTTCGATGCGTAGAATGCAGTGATGCCAATGAAAGTGCTCAATTCCAAAAATTGGCCGAGATTTAAGGCTATATAAGCCCCTGAGAGTCCTTGAAATCTCTAATTTTGAAAAATTTTAGGTGTCGATTTCAATGGCCGTTTTGATAGATTTTGGTGCGTAGAATTCAGTTTTGTGATGGAAAACACTTAATTTAAGTATTTGGCAGAGAAATAAAGCATTGAAACCCCCATTATTGTGCCTAAAATTGTGAAATTTACTAAAATTGTAGATGTCCATTTTTTGCATTTTCGTCACGACCCCCTCCCTGATAGAAATTGAAAAAAACACCAATTTTAAAAAATGATTAAAGTATATTTTCGTGGATTTTCTGATAAATTTCGATGCGTAGAATGCAGTGATGCCAATGAAAGTGCTCAATTCCAAAAATTGGCGGAGATTTAAGGCTATATAAGCCCCCTGAGAGTCCTTGAAATCTCTAATTTTGAAAAAATTTTAGGTGTCGATTTGAATGGCCGTTTTGATAGATTTTGGTGCGTAGAATTCAGTTTTGTGATGGAAAACACTTAATTTAAGTATTTGGCAGAGAAATAAAGCATTGAAACCCCATTATTGTGCCTAAAATTGTGAAATTTACTAAAATTGTAGATGTCCATTTTTTGCATTTTCGTCACCCCCTCCCTGATAGAAATTGAAAAAAACACCAATTTTAAAAATGATTAAAGTATATATTTTCGTGGATTTTCTGATAAATTTCGATGCGTAGAATGCAGTGATGCCAATGAAAGTGCTCAATTAAAAATTGGCGGAGATTTAAGGCTATATAAGCCCCCTGAGAGTCCTTGAAATCTCTAATTTTGAAAAATTTTTAGGTGTCGATTTGAATGGCCGTTTTGATAGATTTTGGTGCGTAGAATTCAGTTTGTGATGGAAAACACTTAAATTATTGTGCCTAAAATTGTGAAATTTACTAAAATTGTAGATGTCCATTTTTTGCATTTTCGTCACGACCCCCTCCTGATAGAAATTGAAAAAAAACACCAATTTTAAAAAATGATTAAAGTATATATTTTCGTGGATTTTCTGATAAATTTCGATGCGTAGAATGCAGTGATGCCAATGAAAATGCTCAATTCAAAAATTGGCGGAGATTTAAGGCCTGAGAGTCCTTGAAATCTCTAATTTTGAAAAATTTTAGGTGTCGATTTGAATGGCCGTTTTGATAGATTTTGTGCGTAGAATTCAGTTTTGTGATGGAAAACACTTAATTTAAGTATTTGGCAAAATAAGCTTTGAAACCCCACTTATTGTGCCTAAAATTGCGAAATTTAATGAAATTGTAGATGTCCATTTTTGCAATTTCCCTCAGAGAAATTTTAAAAAACAACAATTTTAAAAAATGATTAAAGTAATATTTTCGTCTTTTATCATAGATTTCTCCCCATAGAATGCACTGATGCCAAAGAAAGTGCTGAATTCAAAGAATTTGCGGAGATTTGAGGCCATATAAAGTGTGCTTTAAATCTCTTATTTTGAGAAAATTTTTGATGCCTATTTTATTGGCCGTTTTGATAGATTTTGATGCTTAGATTTCAGTTTGTGAAAGAAAGCAATTTATTTAAGATTTTCCAAATAAATGAACCCTTAAAACCCTATTATGTGCCTTAAATTGCCAAATTTAATAAAATTGTAAGTGTCGATGTTATTGCTTTTTACGTGACGATTCCCTCCTGCCTAGAAACTACAAAAAAAACCCACATATTTTTAAAAATGATTGAAGTTTCACTTGTAGTGCCTTTTCTGATAGATTTCGATGCGTAGCAACTTAAAAAATGTAGTGTGTATTGTGTATATTTTTGTGGTTTTGTTTATATATATTACGATGCGCAGAATGCATTGATTATAGAGAAATGCTCAATTCCAAGAATTGTCGCCGATATGAGCCCCACCGATACTTTTTAAAATCTCAAATTTTCAGAAAATTTTAGGTGTAGATTTTATTGGTTGTTCTGATAGATTTCGATATGTAGAACTCACTGTTGTCAATGAACGTGCTTTATTTAAATATTTGGCCGAGAAATGAACAATTTAACCACCCCCTAATTGTTCCTCAAAATTACCAATTTAAAATTTTAGCTGTCAATTTTTTCGTTTTCGTTATGATCCCCTCCCTTATAATAACTGAAGAAGACCAATAATTTAACGGTATTTTTTTATTTCAATGCGTAGAATTCATTGATGCCAAAGAATGCGCTTAATTCGAAGTATTGGCGGAGTTATCAGCCCTTAAACATACCTGATAATCCTTTAAAATCTCCAAGTTCGTTAAAATTTTACGTATCGATTTAATTGGCTGTTCTGATAGATTTCGATGCGTGAATTCAGTGTTGCCAAGGAACATGCTGTCTTTAAAGATTTGGCGTTAATATGAACCCTTAGAACCCCCCCTTATAGTGCCTCAAAATCACCAATTTCCTGAACATTTTAGGTGTCGACTTTTTTGTTTTTTCTGAACCCCCACCATTATTATCCCTGAACCCCCCCTTTTTTCTGGAATTATTAAGGTGTAGATATTAGTGGCTTTTCTGATATATTTCGATGTGTAGAATCTTGATGCCAAAAAAAGCGCTCTATTCGAAAAAATGAACCCTTTAACCGCCTTCCCCGTCCCCTTATAGTTTTTCTTGACATGATTTCTGTTCGTCTTTTCTTTCTATTCATTCGTTTAATCTCTCCTACCGCTTGACTCTCTTTTTATCTTTCCTCTACTGTTCTCTCTCTCTTTTTTTCATCAGGATTTTCCTTATCTTTCTCTTTCTTTCTTCTTCAAATTTTTTTTTCGCGATACCTTTTAAAGTCTTCATCTTTAATCTCTTATTGTTATGCTTCTTATCGCTTTCTTGTCTTCCCTTCCGGACATATCATTTTTTCTCTCTCATATTTTCTATCTAGTTTTCATTCTTTCTCTTTCAAATTATTCTTGATTTCCATTTTACTTTCGCTCATTCTTCTTTCTTTTAATTTACTTCACAATTCTTTCTCTCATTCTTTCTTTCTTTCATTGTTTTGTTCTACTAAATTATTTTTCTTTCTTTCTTTCTTTCAATAATTTGTTCTACTAAATTCTTTCTTTTTTTCATTCATTGGTTTGTTCTACTAAATTTTTTTCTTTCTTTCTTTCGTTTTTTTATTGGTTTGTTCTGCTAAATTCGTTTTTTCTTTTCTTCTTTCTTTTTCTTTTTTCTTTTCTTTCTTCTTTCTTTCATTTGTTTGTTCAACTAAATTCTTTCTTTCTTTCGTTTTTGTTATTGGTTTGTTCTAGTAAAGTATTTTTTCTTTCTTTCTTTCTTTTGTTTGTTTGTTCTACTAAATTCTTTCTTTCTTTCTTTCTTTCATTCATTGGTTTGTTCTACTAAAATTCTTTTTCTTTCTTTCTTTCGTTTTTTTATTGGTTTGTTCTGCTAAATTCTTTCTTTCTTTCTTTCTTTCTTTCTTTCTTTCATTGGATTGTTCTATGTTATTTCTTTTTTATTTCATTCTTTCTACTTAACTCTTAACTCCTTGTTTCTTTCTTGCAATGTTTCTACATAATTCTTCCTCTCTCTCTCTCTCTCTCTCTCTCTCTCTCTCTCTCTCTCTCTCTCTCTCTCTCTCTCTCTTGATTATTGGTTTCTTTTCATCTTACCTATTCCGAGTTATTTTATCTTTCTCTTTTTATCTTTCTCTTTTTATCTTTCTTTTTCTTTCTTTCAAACTTTCTTTCGTTCTTTCTTTCTCGCTTTCTTTTTTTTCTTTCTACCAACTTTGTTTTATTTCCTGTTCTTTTTTCATTTTGTTTTAGGATTATTTGGGATTTTTCTTCCCTTTCTTTTATTCTTTTTTTATAAATTTATTTTTCTTTCTCCATTGTCCTCTATTCCTGACCCCTACCCCAATCTCATGTTATTCCTTCCCCCGTCTCAATTCTCTCCTGACTCTTCTTTATCTGAACTCAACTGACCTCTGTCATCATGATACAGGCTTCCATTTTCACCATTCACATTTCATTATATATATTTTTTATGAAACCACAATTATTTCCATATTGGGATATTTCTCTCGTATCCTCTTATAGTTTGGCACAGGGCCAGTAGAATGAAACGGATTATAAAGATTTCTTATTCATTTTTTCTTTCTATTTCGACTGACTTACTTTCTTTGCCTAGTAATTTTCTTTTTTCTTTCTTTCTTTTCTTTTTTTTTCTTTCTATTCCCGCTGTTTTTTTAAATTCTCACTTTCTTTCTTTCTTTCTTTCTTTCTTTCTTTCTTTTTTTTCTTTTCTATTCCCGCTGTTTTTAAATTCTCACTTTCTTTCTTTTTTCTTTTTCCCGCTTTTTTTTAATTCTCACTCTTTCTTTCTTTCTTTCTTTTTTCTTTTCCCGCTGTTTTTTTAAATTCTCACTCTTTCTCTTCTTTCTTTCTTTCTTTTTTATTTCTTTTCATTTCCGTTCTTTTACTTTCTCACTTTCTTCGTAACAATCTTTCTTTCCCTTGCTTTGAAAGTCTTTCTTTTCCTCAAAATTCTATTTCTTTCTTTCTTTCTTTCTTTTCTCTTTTCTTTTTTTTTTTTCCTTGTATTTCAGTCTTCATTTATTATTTCGTTCTATTTCATTTAACATATTTCCTTGTCTACTGTTTTCTTTCTTTCTTTCTTTCTTTCTTTCTTTCTTTCTTCTTTTCCATTTCCGTTGTCTTTTTATTTATTTATTTCGTTCTTACTCTCTTTTTTTTCGTTCCTTTATTTGTATTTCCGTAATGCTATATTTTAAGCTGGCATTTTTCTTTCTTTCTTTCTTTCTTTCTTTCCATTGCTGTTATTTTCTCTCTCTTTATTTATTTATTCATAACTTTATTTCTTGTTTTCTTCAATCATTTTCTTGGCCCCTCCAATAAATCGGCTGTTCACGTCTAGCCCTAGCAGCTATATGATTGTCCCGACCCTATTTGTTCATATGGCACACCCCAACCCTTTTTATCATATATATGCGAGTCCAGGGTGTGACGTTAAACAGCATCTAGTGGTGAAGTTCCAATCCGGAGGATCTGGAAAATGAGGAGTATACTTTCATTGCTATTACTCCCAGGTTCACTCTAACTCGGAGTGGTAGTACCTGTTAGGGTCCCATCAATAGGTTAAATACATAAATGTGTTTTAATAATTGAGTTTGAAAAACAAAATTTAATACCCCAAAAGAATGAATAAAACAAAACGTCTTCGGCATAAAACAACCCAACAAGGGTTGACATGCCGTAAAAAACCAACCAACCAATCAACCAACCATAAGTTCATACAATTTTTATTTTGCATTTATATTAAATTTTTATTTTGCCATTCAAGGATTGGTCTTTTCAGCCACTCACGTAGCTGTAAGTAAAAAAATGGACATTACGCCATCGTCTTAAATAGACGGAAGGTTGCAAACTATTATTATTATTATTGTTAATATTATTATACTAAAACTGAGTTAATCAACATTTGCTTCCTAAAGGCTTTTATACTGTTTAGTTTAATGACACGAAAACTATACTAAATAATTCCTTACTTCTATGTTTGAATTATGTTTTTTAAAAAAATCTGTTTTAATTGGTTCTAATTAGTCATAATTTGCAATTAAGTCAAAAACGGACCAATCACTTACTTTACTCTGTATATATCTTTTTCTTCTCCTCTATGTATCTCTTGACTACCTCTTCATTATATAATGTTAGTTCCTCTGAGAGAGAGAGAGAGAGAGAGAGAGAGAGAGAGAGAGAGAGAGAGAGAGAGAGAGAGAGAGAGAGAAATATGCAAGAGATCTACAACTGGTTATTAATGGCGGTCCCATATGCATTTGAATTTAGTTTTGACCATTCATATTGCAGCAGTAGAACTATTAATATCCATATTGTGCAGTCTTGGTTAAAAAGAGATGCATATTCTTAACGATATGCTAGAGAGATCTCTTGTAGATCGTAAAGAATATGTATCTCAACTGGTTATTGATGGGGTCCTATATGCATTTGCGTCTATTTTGGACCATTCACATTGCAGCATTAGAACTATTAACATCCATTAATCCCAAAGGATGCATCATCCGCGGTTGGATCTGGTCGCAAGCCTGGGTATTATTGATCTGCAATTGACCATACTCCACACACTACCAAGGGAATTGCAAGGTCCAATTTAAACTGTGCAAAGTATCGTTGCAGGTTTTGTTATAACGAATTCGGTGTCAAAAAGGGTTAACATGCAATAAAACCAACCAACCAACCAACAATATTTCATTGCCATTACTTCGAGTCCTCTATGAGGAGTCCTTGTTGTATAATGAATAACACGCTGGATTATTCCCTTGAATCAAATACTACCCGTTGTGAACGGCTTGGTTAAATATATTACCACCCCCTCCGCACGAGCAGGGTGCGACACAAGGTCAACTTCTTAAACGGAGATTAACATGTTTTAAATTCAGAGTTTTCCTTCTCCTAGACTGGTTACCTAGCCATGGTTAAATAACCCAGTCTACCCTACTATTTACCCATAACTGGAGTGAGAATTGGATTCATACCTTTCCCAAGGGTATTAGCGCTATGTGAATACCAACAGCTTCGTCCAGAATTGAACTCGGGTCGACGAGTCCATTTCGTATGACTCTAACTTTAGACCATGTTTCGAACAGGTTGGGTATAAGGTGTCCCCATCGTGGTGTAATGGTTTGCAAGCTAGTCTAGCAGATCTATTACTACTGAATAGCTAGTTCAATCTTCGTTGGATGCCCATTCTTGCGATTTTGTGGCATGTCCTTCCCGGGCGAACGGATTGGATAGAAGACGTCATATTGTAGTGTACTGGTTAGCAAGCTAGTCTCACAGATCTATTAGTACTGAATACTGAGCTTGATTCTAATTGGACACCCTTTACTTGTGACCGGTGGGGGTGCTTGGTGTAATGGTTAGAGTCGTAGGAAATGGACACGTCGATGCGAGTTCAAATCTTCGACCAGGCTTGGATTTCACATAACGCTAATACCCTGGGGAACGTATGTATCCACGTACTATCCCTCCAGTTATGGATAAAGTATAGGTAGACTAAACTCCTTAACGTTCGCCAGGCAACCAGTCTAGCAAAGGAAAACTCTGAATTTAAACTACGCTTAAGAAATTGACCTTGTGTCACATCCTACTCGTGCGAAGGGGTTGGTAAATAAATATATATATATATATATATATATATATATATATATTGACAGCCGCCAATAGCTGTATGGGTAAGAGACTTGACAGAAGAAAATTCAGTCAGGTCTCCATCCTGGCTGGTGGTAGCTGTTTAAGTGTAGCCACAGTGATGAGAGGTAAAACCTCGAAACACGTGTCTGTGGATTAACTTATTTATTATATATACTCCCACTTGGTTGAGTTCTCTAAATGGGGATTTAATTGTAAATTCACCATCTTGCGTATAGCTAACCCCCAATTTGTTTACAAAGTTAGAGGACTCTCGTGAATTCATTTCCTCTTAGAAATGTATCAATTAAATATTCTGCTAAATTTGACAGCCGCCAATAGCCGTATGGGTAAGAGACTTGGCAGACGAAAATTCAGTCAGGTTTCGATCCCGACTGGAGGTAGCTGTTAAAGTGTAGTCACACTGATGTGGATTAAGTTATTTAAGTATATATATATATATATATATTATATATATATATATATATATATATATAAAAAATGATCATGCATCACATCCTACTAGTGGCGAACGGGTTGGGTAAACATGTATCTACAGTCTACTGTTCAGTCTTACTTATAACTAGGAAGAAGGATTAAACACTCTCGGCTAGGTCATCAATTTGTCTCAACGGTTACATTTCCCTCGTCAATAACTATTACAAACATCCCTATCTCTACATGAATATTGAATATGAAATTAGCCTTTATTTTTCTGTAAATTTAGCTTTAAAATGGGATGGCTATTTGATACCAATTTTTAATCAAATTGGGTAATATTACTCTTCCAAGCCATAGTTGTATTAGTGCTGCACATCTTGGACCCTAACGAAGCACCTAGAAAATTCTTCTTTTGATCTTTTGGAAGTCCGTCGCAGATGACGATGACGCCATTCCATATCTTCAGTTGTAGACCCCTCTGGTGGATCGTTAGTCCAATTCTGGACTTGCAGATGTGGTCAAACACATTGCAGGGGAAATTCCCATCTACATTTGGTTGTTGATGACGACGAAGACGTCACCGTTCTGCAATCCTGTTTATCTCATTATTGAGCTGCTTAGCTCCTGTGCGGCAGGCGTTTTGCCAACTCTGTCTGTTGTAGACCAGATCTTCCACGCTAGAAGGTGTGATGGTACATTTTTTCAGCGTTGTCAGCGTTCAGAATAGGCTAGATAGGAGCTGCGTGCGATCTTAAACAAATCACTGAAAAAACAATCCACAAGGAAGCAGTCGTATGGCCACATGTGCCCTATCAAACACACCATCAAAGGGATACGAACAAGACATGCTGGACATTGCCGGATAAGCAAGGACGAACACATAAGCGAGGTTGTCTGTGAAAAACAGCACATGGGCACGCCAGAGGGTACCGCCCAGCAAATACCTATATTGACCATCTCTGCGCGGATACTGGATGCTGCACGGATACTGGATGCTGCACAGAGGACCTCCCGAGGGCAATGAATAGGAACGGTTGGCAAGAGATTGTCATGTATATCAGTGTTACTAGCGCGACATGATAATGATGATAATGACTCTTTAGGGGCCGGTTTAGCTCAGTCGGTAAAGCATCCGCCTCGAAAGCACAAGGTCCTGGGTTCGATAACGGTCTGTGCCAAATCAGCGCATGAATAGTACAGCTTCGAGATGTGCGGTAAAGTGGGGAGATGGTGGTAGGTATGGCGCTCTACCCCAGACAAAAAAAAGTCTCCCTGGTCTGGTATTTGTGAAAAGGGGATAGACTCTCTTGCAGTCCGCCTGATAATGACAATAGGCTACTCCACCAACTTAACTTACTGCATCATAAACTCGTCTCGCCGGTTCCATTTTCCTCGCCCATAACAATTACAGCCATCCACATCTCCGTAATTAGAACATGTATATTAGATATAAAATTAGCCTTTATTTTTCAGTAAATTTGGCTTTACAATGCGAAATCTATTTGATATTCTTTTTAAAGGAATGGCGCACCATTATCTTTTAAGATCGACATGTGAAATGGTACAGAGACGATCACCCATTTTATGGCCCTACAAGGCCCGATACGCTTCAGTGAAATAAATCGCATCTCCCCCTGATTTGATTAAGCCAAATGCTTTTGATCAGCCGATGGTAGAGAGCTTTACTGAAGACTCATTTTATTAGGATTTCTTTCACAGAGGAACTGTGTTCACTAAGGGCCTCATTAAATATTTAAATAGACTGTCATATCTACTGCGATTTATATTCATCGTTGTAAAGAAATGGAACGATGAATACACATCGTTACACATAATTAATCATCTAATTTGGCACACACACATGCACATGTACACACGCCCTCTCTCTCTCTCTCTCTCTCTCTCTCTCTCTCTCTCTCACACACACACACACACATTCATACGTACACTTTCTCTTACACATAAAAACACACACACACACACACGCACGCACACGCACACATCCACAGACACACACACACACACACACATATATATATATATATATATATATATATATATATATATACCCACATTCCACACACACGAAACCATACACACACTCACTCATATTCATATATATA
>CM042149.1:122212062-122217062 GCA_023376005.1 Doryteuthis pealeii
GCACGGGGATCTGTGCAATAAAGTAAGGAACTGATGGTAGGTGTGGCGATCCACTTCTTGATCTAGCGCTAGTGCAAAGGTAATATAAATGACGTTACTTTTCATATATATATATATATATATATATATATATATTACTCGACCAGGTGCTTTCTTGAGAATTGAAAAAATAAAAAGACAAAGACAGTCTGAGAAAGAGCACGTAATATAGAGAGGCCAGAATGGATATATATAATATATAATATAATATATAATATAACAGAGAGAGAGAGAGAGAGAGAGGAGAGAGGAGAGAGGAGAGAGAGAGAGAGAGAGAGAGAGAGAGAGAGAGGACCCAGACCAAAACAAAAAACGACATAGAGAGAGGGGGTAGAAGATAGAATGAGTAAAAAGAAACGACAGTATAGTTATTTACTAAGCTTAACTAGATATGGAAAGGCCAGGAGTATGGGTGCCCAAGAGAAATCGAACTCATTAACAATGGTCTGCGAATAAGCTTGCTAACTATTACACCAAGACGCCCAGACGACAGATTATTAGATAGATAGGATAGATAGATAGATATATAGAGAGAAAGACAGAGAGAGGAGAAAGAATGAGAAAGAGTGAAAGAACGCCCAGAGAGAAAGAAAGAAAAAAAAGAGAAGACAGCAGAGAGAGAAGAGAGAGAGAGAGAGAGAGAGAGAGAGAGAGAGGTGGGGGAGAACAAACCAACTAAACAAAGAAGAGTGAAATTAAAAGTAAATAACTGGAATTTTCTCAGCCAAATTTTTCAGCTTAGTTTTTGTATTTATGCTTTTTTTTTTCGTGACGGTTTTTTTTATTGTAAATTCTTACTTGTATATTATTTTGTCTTTCCTTTTGTTTTATCTATCATTATTTTTCTTTATAGCATTCCGTCATTTCCTTTTGGCAAATCTTTTTTTTTTTTTTTATTTTTTTTACTTTTTTAAATTATACCTTCAATCGAACTTGGGAAGATCTGATTTATGAGTGTCTACACAATAATAATTATTTTCAATGATTGAAAATACAACGCCCCCCAAAATTATGTAGTAGCAAGTAAATATTTGGCAGAAAACTTAAATTGCGTCAACAGGCGGTTGCGTGGGTGTCAGTATTCACGTTCTTTTTTTTTTTAGTATGTGGTTGAGTTAGACTGTGGGAATGTAAGAGTGATGTAGGAAAACGGAAATTGTGAGGGTGGGGGATATTGGAGGGGTAACTAATATTTACCCGATGCAATTTCCGACAAAGTTTGGTTGGAAGTCCAACACATCCAGGTATGTTCACATATAACTACGTATCAACGTCAGCTTGTTCATATCAACCAGTTCATATCTATCTATCTATCTATCTATCTATCTATCGTTGTCTCTGTTTGTCTCTTTCTCTCTCTCTCTCCTCTCTCTCTCTCTCTATATATATATATATATATATATATATATATATATATGTACATATATATATATATATATATATATATATATATATATATCAGTCGTTTCATATCTATCTATACTTATGGATCTATCTTTCACAATCTGTTTATATCTTTCTGTCAATATATATATTTACCGACCCCTCCACACGAGCAGATGTGACACAAGGTCAATTTCTTAAGCGGAGTTTATAGTTTGAATTCAGAGTTTTACTTCTAGACCGGTTGCCTAACCAAGGTTAAAGAGCCCAGTCTGCCCTACTATTTACCCATAGCTGGAGGGAGAGTAGAATTCATACCTTTCCCAAGGGTATTAGCGCTAAGTGAAATGCAATTACCTATCTATCTGTCTATATATCCCATTCGGTTCTATCAATCAATCAATCTATCTATCAATCTCATTCTGTTCATATCAGTTTGTTCATATCTATCTATCTATCTATCTATCTATCTATATATATATATATATATATATTATATATATATATATATATATATAATCAATTCTTCATAATTTCTTCATATCTATCTTTCTTTGCACACACACACACACACATAACACACACACACACACACACACACACATATATATATAATATACATATATGTATAGGTTAGCTCAGTCGTAGAGCGTTCGGCTAGAACCACAAGGTTCTAGTTCGATACCGGTCCTCGCCAACTCAACGTAATGAGTAGCACAGGGATCTGTGCGGTAAAGTACGGAGCTGATGGTAGGTGTGGCGTTCCACTCAGATGCTAAAACAATCTCCTTGGTCTAGCGCTAGTGAAAAGGGATAGACTCCCTCGCTGACTGGCTGATACCGATTTAGGCCGCCTGACGACTTTACTTTTATATATATATATATATATACATCTATCTTTACTTATCGAAATATCTACCTCAATCTTTTCATATCAGTCTATGCTATCTATATATCTACTTATCTATCTCAGTCTGTTCATATGAGTCAGTTCATATCTATCCATATTTATCTACGATACAAATCTCAATTTGTTAAGATTTATCTATCGATCCATCTATTGTCTGTTCAGATTTATGTGCGTAATCATTTGACTGCTAATTATGTCCGTTCACTTAAATCTTTTTTATGTATGTATCTCCGATGATCGTCAGAAAAGTTCATAAGCTAACTAAGATACACTGATGAAATGTGCTCAAATTAAGTCTATTTTTCAACTTACCCATGTTTGCGTCAACATACTTTGTAAATCTTTAAAGATTTTCATACTCGAAATCACTTTGAGTCACCATGCATTGATCTGTAAGCATGAACCGTTTTGTAGTGCCAACCGCCGTGGAGCACAATACGTACCGTAAATCCTCATGTATAATCCGCACCAAAATTTAAAAGTCAAAATCCCTAGTGCGTACTATATACGAGGTTAAAAATGAAAATTATTTTCTAAGCAATGTCCGAGTCTCTATTTGTTGTCCGACAATGTTTATTCAAACACATTTTGTGATGTCGGGCAAGAAAATACCTTAGTTGGTTGGTTGGTTTATTAATTTTAACGGCATATCAACCCGTCCAGGGTATATCATGCCTAGCGGTTGGGGTGTTATACATATTGTGTATTCATATATATACTTTTAGTAATTGGTTTTAACAATGTGTTAGCATTATTGGGTATTATATTGTATGGCATTGATTTGTTTCATGTCTATATTCTATGGTATAATTTTATTTCCCTTAAAAAGGAGAAAATATCCTTCATATTTTTTGCTTTAAAATAATGTTTTCTGATGTGAGCAAAAAATCTGCATTCCATCAATAAGTGTTTGACTGTCAGGGGTGTTTGACATGTTTCACATTGTGGTTGTTGTTCTTGTTTGAGTAAATAAGAGTGTGTTAGTTTTGTATGACCAAAGCAAAGCCTAAAAGCAATGAAGTCATAAAAGAATCATCCATAACAGTAAGCAACATTTATTAAAATAAAAGTATTCAGAACACAGAATAACATGTAACAAAAACAATTTGTAAAAATATTACATTCCCATATAACAGTTAAGAGAATGGGTGCGTATACATAAGGTTTAGGTTTTTTCAGAGGAACAGCCCCCTAAAAATTCCCTGCGTATTATACTCAATGGCGGACTATACACGAGGATTTGCGGTACTGTAAATCTTTATAATAAACACCCCTTTAAATTTTGGGCGTCATGCATCCAATTTTTGGCCTGCTTTACAAAAACAGGAAACATTCTATTCCGAATCTCACTTTTCAATACTTTCCAGAGAGCTTAAACCCCATTCTAATAAAGCTGTCGTGGTGGCCTAAAGTCGGTATCAGCCAGACACATGAGAGAGTTTATCCCTTTTCACTAGCGCTAGACCAAGGAGATTATTTGGGCGTCTGAGGTGGAGCGTCACTCCTACCATCAGCTCCTCACTTTACTACACATATCCAATTGCTACTCATACGCTGTTGGTGAGGGCCGGAATCAAACCAGGAACCTCAAGCTTCCCAGGCGAACATTATACCGACTGAGCTTAGCCAGTCCTACTACATTGTAATAATCTTCTCTCTTTTTTGTCAAAAGGGTTTTTCTTGATTTTAACAAGTAAGTTGTCTGCAGTTGTTTGTTGTTAAATGGATTGTTAATTAATTCGACGGATAAATTTATAGGGCAAAGTTCAAATTCATTGTCATATTTTTGGTATAATTTAATTTCTTTCAGGAAGGTCAAAATGTCATCTATACTGATATTTTAAGATATATCTCATATGATTTCAGGTGTAAAAATGATCTGTGACAAAAAATTCAACAAATTTTATTAGAACTAGTACAAAATAAAAACACCCTCCGGGCGATGTAAAATACATTTTTACAAACATATTGCCTGAGGCGTGGGCGTAAAAAATTCAATGTCAGCGAATTTGTATCCTAAGTAAGTAAAATCATCAAATTCATTAGAGGAATAAAAAATAAAACAATTTGAAATGTAAACTTTAAATATGTATTAAAATAAAACAAACTATATATAGATATATAATACCAGTCATGTATTTATTAAAATTTGTTTTAAAAAACAATGAGGACTGTCTAATGTTACGTGTTCAAATTTTGAGTGTATTTATTCTATGTTATGACGATGGCGATTTTGGTAATGTGACGTAAGCAGTGGCGTAATTTTTGTTACAGACAAAAACCGGAAGCGAATCTCCATTATTAATAGATGTATTTAACAGGATGAGATTTTTTGACATGCTATATAATCTGGCTGCTGTTTTTGCTGAGGTAAACAGTCCGTTAGTCTTGTAAACCTCTACTGTGTATCTATCTGTCTTTATATATATATATATATATATATATATATATATATATATATATGCCTGTTCATATCAGTCGGTTCACATCTATCAATACTTATCGAAATATCTACATCAATCTGTTCATATCAATCTATGCTATCTATAAATCTACTTATCTATCTCAGTCTGTTCATATGAGTCAGTTCATATCTATCATATTTATCGATATATATCTCAATTTGTTAAAATGTATCTATCGATCTTTCTACTGTCTGTTCAGATTT